>JAQBSW010004467.1:0-69021 GCA_029291075.1 Eudiplozoon nipponicum | reverse complement strand
ATTTAGCTGTCCAAGTCGGCTAGTAGCTACACCTCCATTTTTCTGCCGAAAATAAGACAAAAATTTCAACGACTTTGCACATTAGATTTATAGAATAATGCAAAAATATTATTTATATCGCTCCTTTATGGAATTCTGCCAGTTTTAACAGAAGGCATTACTTAGTAGCAGTTATTCAATTCTGTGCCAAAAGTTTACAATTATTTTCATTAGTTTACATACAAAGTATAAGGATACACACACTAAAGAATATTCTGTTGAATATTCTTACCTAGTGTGTATGCATCCTTATACTTGTATGTAAACTAATGGCAAAATAATTTGTAAACTTTGGCACAGAACCAGAATAACATACTAGTATGCCTTCTGTTTATTGAGAATAAAACTTGGTAAGAGTTATAAGATGAGGCGATATAAGCCAATAATATTTTGCATTATTTTCTATAAATCCTAATATTAAAGTCGTTAATTTTTTGTCTTGACTTCGGCAGAAGAAATGGAAGGTAGACATACTAGCCGACTTGGGTTAGCTAAGTCTATGTTAGAAAGAGATTAGCCTACAGCATTGCAGTCAAACTTGATGGACGAATTAGTGTAAAATCATGAAGTAACACGTAGTTATCTAACAGACGTCAATCACTTCATGGAAATTCGCATTTAAAGGTAGCACTTAGTTACTATTAAAATATAGAAAAAAAACCTACATTTGAATAATATTTATGTCTGGGAATTTATTTAATAGGATTGAACCTATGCTCCACGTGTGAACGATGAGGAACGTAATCATAGTAATAAAAAATGAATTGCGATTTGAAAATAAGGAAATGGACTACGATATCAGGTATAGCTTGTGAGGGCATACACAACATATTAAATTATTTTTAAGTTTCGTCAATCAGCATTAGAATGTGTTGAATTTAGATAAATCCCTGGTTGCAAAGATCTACGATTTACGCATTAATGCTTAATGCGTATCGAGCCTTGTAGCATACAAAACTCTATTAGAAAGATGAATATGCTAGTCACCATGAAAAAGGATCAAACACATTGGCGCATATATGTTATGCTTACCGCCTACTCATAACTATGAGTCGACATCATAACATAAACGCAATGTATATTTGGTAATGCAACGTGGGAAACCGTTCATTTGTTTTGTATTGCTTGGTAACATATATATTTGATTTGTGGCACAGTGCCGGTTCCTAGATTTGAGTAGCCAATAAGCACAGCATGAACTCGCATATGCGATTAAGCCTTTGGCTTGTACTGACTATAAAATATCCTCATAACTCTGCATGAAGTAACATGTTAGTGAATAAGCCTGCTCAAAATATTGAAAACTTACATCCTAGATCTTTACAACCTAGAATAAGTAATTATTATTTTAAATATAGTAATGCATGATTACCTGGAATATACATCAAACGATGTTGATAGAAGCCAGATTATGCGGATTTTGGTGAAGTAGCAGATATTCATAAGAATTCTTATTCTCGATGTCAGTGGAACACTGTTTTTATTTAAAACCTGCCGCACACTACATTACACGCAATTTTCAAGTGTAAACTAATTAATGTAACTTGGTTCGTCCATCTTTTCCTTTAGGTGGAGCTCATATGGCATTCATTGAGACCCAAAGTTCCAGCTAACCATCCCAAATCTGTCATTACTGAACATACACCACACTACATGGGGAAGTGGTATTGAAATAAACATTTACATAATTAAACGAACATTGGTTGCGCGGGCGATGATAACAATTATTATAATTAAGGTTGCTTGCTTGATATAAGTACCCGACCCATTACTTACGTGCATATGTCAGTATAAACTGAGAATTGTATAATGTAGAAAAGGCAATTCATCCAGTAGACCGGTTTCGTCCTTATTGTTTTTTTGGAATGCGAGCTGTAATAATATTCATAGTACCCTTTACATATGTAAAAATAAAACGAAATTTTATCAGATACAGGAACCTTTTTTCTAATTCGCTTCTCACGTATCTACAAATGAACATCTGTTTATATATTAATTGAAAGGCAAAATAAGATTGAAAATTGTAAACATGGCTAGAGTGTGAAATTGCGTTCAGTTCCAGATCAATGCCTGAACATGCTTTACGCGCTTGCATAAATCCGGCTGCAATTTGTTTATCCATAAGGCTTCGTATATGGCTAACTACCTTCTGTTATTGCATTTAGTAATTATTTTAAGTGCTATGTCTGGAGAACGGACGTTTAAGGCTTCAACGATGTGTTGCGCAATAGCAGACGTGTATTCACCATTTGATTTAAAATAGGCTTTTAAGTTACAATGTAATTAAACGCCTGGTCGATCGAACAACATGAGGTGATCGCATGTGTATTGATATAGAATATTTGATGGATACATTAACGGCTGTTTTCTTTGATTGCTGGTAAAGTTAAGTAGTTCACAGTAAATAATGGTCGTCCAGCTAAGCTACGAGTGGTATTTAAAGTAACACACTTGCCTTTATTAGCAATCAAAGAGAAACAGCCGTTAATGTCGATATCAAATATTATTTATCCAATATACATGCGCAAGTTATCGATCAACTTACGTAGGCCGATCGACCAGACGGTTAATTACTCGAATGAGGGAACATTGCAACTTGAACGCCTGTTTTAAATCAAATGGTGAATACACGTCTGCTATTGCGCAACACATCATCGAAACATCGCACGTATGTTCTCCAGACGTAGCATTCAAAGTAATTACTAAATGCAAAAATAAAAGGGAGCTAGCCACATACGAAGCCTTATGGATAAACAAATTGCAGCCGGATTTATGCAAGCAGAAGAAGCATGTTCAGGCATTGAGCTTGAACTGGGGGTGATGCACGCAATTGATTGGTTGTTCTCTCATTTAACATTACATCCATGTTTCATTTTTTCTATTTTATTTCCTTTCAATTTGCATGTAAAGAGATGTTCATTTGTACAGAATTGAGCAAAATGCGAGGAAGAAACGCTTTTTGTATTTAATAAAATTTATTCTTATTTTGCACGTGGAAAGGGTACAATGAACTATATTGTTTTAATACTCATCCAACTTGTTGACCGTAATGCTTACTTGACAATTTGTTTATCTTTTCATTGCGTAGTACTGGCCGACACTAATAGGTAGTCAGTAAGCATGATTACAAGGCGGCAATGAGATTACACGTTTGGTTTGTGCTGATTCCGTCGTATCCTCTTGGTTCTATGCCAATAAACTCGCAACAAAGTGGCGAAGCTCGCACAACAGCAAACGAATTGATATGTAAAAGTTTATAGCACACTTTTTAGAATTATTTCGCAAGTCATTGAATGTAAGTTTGCTGGGGATGATAGACGAATCTCAACCTTTTACTCTTTAAATAAAACAAACGATAAACTAAATTTTGAACGATTCATAAAGTAAACACCTCTGTGTTTTATCGAATTTCGTGCCCTTTCATCATTCGACAACTCACCACAAGTTATAAAAACAAACTGATTAAACGCATGTAGAAGATGTACAAGTTAAGATATTAGTCTATTCAAACTAATAGCGTCAATTCAGATTAAAACATAGTATGAGTGGCGAGTGTGCCAAATATTTACAACCCCATTCGTGACTAAATACAACATTGGCAGTAGAAGAAAAGAGGAAATGAAACCATTTTTAGATTGAATAATGTAACCCTCCTTTTTCGTTTTATACAAATTTCTAGAATAATCACTAAATGTGAGGACTGTTTGAAATAACAAGAAAATATATGGATGTACATGTCACTCACTAGAAGATTGTGCTCCGAACGGAAATCGGTAAGACTTCCGTCGCTGTGGTAGAGCAAATGCCGAGGCGGGACAATTGTTACACAACCGCCTGACAAACCTTTACCAACATAGTCGTTTGCATCACCCTCGAGACGTACATACACTCCTCTGGCAAGAAAAGCGCAAAAGCTCTGACCGCCACACCCGGTAAGATTGATCTGTGAAACGGAAATTTCGATAGAAATTATAATTATTATTTTTATAACAATGAGCTTAACAAATATATATTTTATAAAAGTTAAAATAATAGACTAGACTATATAGCAAGGAAACCCAACAGTTGTGAAGTCGGTTTAATAGCTAATTTAAAGTAAAAGCAATGATTGGAAGTGTGCAAATGTAGTCGTGCGACGACTAGATTGTCGTTAGTGTTCAGAAAAAATAAATTTAAAGCCACTTATCACTGTCTGTGGGATATGGAGTTTACAACAGAATATGAATTGCTTCCGGATAGTTAAAAAATATTTAACTGCTGTAGAGATCAAAAAATGTTCTGAACTAAATATTACTGTCAGTTTAGTGCTTCCACATTATCCATTGCAGTCCACCAATATCATATAAAAACAGCAGTTTTGGACACATAAGAGTGAACAAAGTACTCAACTCAAGAATGACTAGAAGTAAATTAGACTAAATTTCGTTTCCGTTTGAAGTGTGACCAATATTTGTAATAGACGTTGATTTACTAAAAGTGAATTCTTGCATAAAAGAAGTCGCATAACAGTGGTGTGGAATGACAGCGTCCAGATAAATGTATCATTAAAAAACTAACAGATAAGAAAAATCAACCACGTAGCCAGGAAATTCACAGTTAATCTGGAAATGTGACGGGACTTGCAATTCTAGCTACCGTAACCTAAAAATATTTGCGCAATCGAATATGAGACAATTGTCTTGTTGTACGCAATTGGAGCGTGTCAACAAAATTGCGTAGTGAAGGAAAAAAAATATTTTTAAGGAATCGATAAATATGCGAAAACGTTGAGTGCACCGTGATATAATCTTTCAACGATTTTTTTAATCTTTGTGAAAAAATATGGCTATATATATTGCCTATGAATCAATTGCAAGAAATACGGCAGTTTAAAACTAGACAAGACTCCTGCAATAAATTCGTGTTTTGGAGCAAATTTGCTTTAGGAAACGAGAAAAAAATTTACCTTCTGGAGAAACGTTAGAAAAATTAGGAGCTATAAAACTTGTTAGTTCATTGGAGCGCTGGAATGGCGAAATTTTTAAAGGAGTCAGGCGGAATGATACAATTGGTGTTAAACGGCAACTGAGGTCAGCCGAGTGTTATAATTTATCAAGTCAGAGATGAAATTAGGTCGTGAAACAAGGCAACTTTATATGTTAACTTCAGAAATTTTTATTAAGATAAATATTCAAAAGTTGAGAAATAACAAAGGGTTATGCGTAAGAATGAATAACCGAGAATCGACAATAAATGTAATCATTTGTGGAGAATTCTATCAAACAGCTTACTATCGGGCAGAATTGTTTAAGAATTAATTCGATAAAGCGTAGATTTTTATCAAGAGTTACATTTTCTAAAACTCAAAATTACTTCAAATTTAAAACAAATAGCATGTAACATTTTCAAGTAGCAAGTTAAGCTATTGAAACTAGCTGCAACGGGCATTGGACTGTCTTTACTTAAATCCGATTGGATGACATGTTCAACCGAATATTTTTAAATATGCAGCTTTACTAGGTATAAATCTTTCAGAGTTTTCAACCAACAAACAGCAGTTAACTTATAAATTACTAATTCGTTTTAATAATGATGTTTGAAAGTGAGTTTCAATAGAAAGTCATAACTAAATCATACATTTGAACTTGATTGTAAGCTTAATAAGCTATATGCTAAAAAAATAATAATCATATGAATAGTTCTTTAAGGAATATAAATTTAGCTTGAATGTAGGCCCAACTAAAAGGCTGGTTATGTTGGTACTGGTAATAGAGATTTTAAAAATATAAACAAACAGTCATCTAAAAGAGGGATTTGTTTTAACTCAACTGTTCATAGAAAAGCATTCACTATATATAACGGCTGTTTAAATTCTGACAGATTGGTAAGTCGAAGGCAATTACCATAAAACTGACCAGCATTTAAAGCATCAACTAGAGAATTCGTCTACATAATTAAACTGGCAATATTTTAAAACTCTGCTCTACTCCGTTGAGATCAAACTATTTATTTGAGTTAATTTAAAGTAGCGAAGAACTTTCAAGAAACTGATGGGTACTCCCAGCTGCTATAGATTAAAGGTTCTTTTTTAAATAATTTTATTTTCGACACCTGAGCAGAACAATTTTATTAATTTAGGTGACTCAGTTGACAATCTATGTGATTCACATGTTTTACTTTGCAGTCGTCCATTGGTGCATAGAAGACAGTGTAACTTGCATTCCAAAGAAAAATATAGCGTAAGTAAAAACTCCTGTTTGACATGCTATTTTGCTACCAGCTTTTACAGAAAAATTCTTCTTCAAGCCTTAAATGTAAAATTAGGCCAAATGTAAGCAATTTATCTTATTTCAGTGGTCTAGATTTTGAAAAGACTGAAAATTAAGCAGTGTGTTAATATTCCAAAGTTATCTAGAATCTCCGACTATTACTGAATTTTGATCCAAGGTTTAGTGGATGGATTCACCTTAGAACTCTGATTCTATAACTTATGGGACATATAATTAATAGCTGTGTTTACAATAAGATATTTTAGCTAAATATTTATCCATCAACCGGCTTCAATTCTCAAAATTATGCCGTGCTGTTAATCACTAAACGATCCATTTGCTAAGTCCATTGTTTAACACCGTACTATATACAATTGATTACACCAAGAGAATTAAATCAAAAAGTCATCAATGCCGAAATTTTCTGTAATTTTAAAAACTAAAATGAGTTAAAAAAATACACAATTCAATAAAACAGATTTAAATTTTTATTTTGAATGAAAATCTCCCAATGAATTTCCAATAGCGACAATGACACAAATACATTTATATTTTCTGCTGCAGTTTTGTAACATATTTTTCAAATAAATAATAATACCGATCATTATAGAATTTTGCAAGAGACAATCACGTTAAGACGGTAATTGTTGTTTTCCAGTATTGATATGTGAAATGCGCATATTTGGTTTATGGAAATGTTTCGACTTCAATATTTGTTTAAAAGGGGTTAGCGGTGGTAAAGGAATCGAAATTCAATCACGATCGTTTATCAAAACGGGAAATAAAAAATTAGAATACATCTCGACGTCCGGTGTGTTGTAAATTGAAGACAACTCGATTCATTGCAGTTTTATTTGGCGCATTCGTAATAAATTAAAAGCGTGCGTTCAGATGATATATTGTAAAATATCACATTTTGACGGGAATATCTTCAGACCAGAATAAACAATTTACTAGTAAAAGAATTCACAAGCAAATAAGCAATACAAGTTGTGTCATTGGAAAGAAGCAAACAACAGCTTAAGAATACAGAGAAGGCTGTTTTTCTAAACTGCGCAATGCCACCATCCCATTTAGATTATCCACGGTAATCTGTCGTGGATAGTAGATTTCAACTATCAGTTCCGTAAATATCCGATTGGTGTAAGTATGAGGTGATTACATCTTCGTGGTGGCTGGGTTCTGATTTGTCTCCTCAATCCGAAGGCTTGCTTACCATTCATTCACACTAACCACTGGAAATGAGGTACGGTCTAATCATGGTTGACACGATTCGGTTCGGTACCTCATTTTCAGTAACTTCCTCAGGCTTAAAATAACACACAGTACACTGCCGACAACAACAGATTTATGCAAATTAAACAGATTAAGCAAAAGATCTTGTAGAGCAAAGATGATCAAAATATGCCTAAGGTGTAGCATAAACTGACTTACATGAATTTCTCTACCATCAGGCAGACCATCCTCACAAAAGTTCATGGAGATTGCGTAACTCAGTGAAGCGCCAAATGTTCTGTCCATATTGGAGATCTTTGCCGATACTTCAACCTGTTGTATAGAAAAAGAACAATATTAACCAACTCATTACATAAATCACATTGAAATCAGGCAGATGTTATTTTACTTTTTGACAGGTGTGACGAATAGGGACAAAACAATGCACTTATTAGAGAATTTGATGTTTTAACTGATGTTAATTTAAGTATAGTTTACTGTAATGTTGCGATTAATTGTCAAGCAGATCGTATCTGCTAAAATTAGAACATGTTGTCAAGTGAATTCATTGAGAAATTATATTTTATAATAGGGCTTTTGCTCAACGATACAAAACATATATATATATATATATATATATATATATATATATATATATATATATATACATATATATATATTAATAATCGATGGATTTTGAACCATTACGTGCTAATTTGCAAATGCTTATCAATATATCACTAAAACAGGATTAAACTGTACAAATAAATAAAAAATCATCTGATGGGAATAAATAAATTTAAAATAAACACATTATTCTAATGGCATAAATATGAAAAAGTATCTTTTATTTACCTCCTGTGTGTGGTTCGAGCACCTATTGCGGTAAATTCTGGAAAGTATTTCACAAGTTCCTCAGAAAGACCAATCTTGTACATTTTTACAATTTTGTGCCAC
The DNA here is from genome assembly GCA_029291075.1 of Eudiplozoon nipponicum. Lineage (NCBI taxonomy): Eukaryota > Metazoa > Platyhelminthes > Monogenea > Mazocraeidea > Diplozoidae > Eudiplozoon > Eudiplozoon nipponicum. Next base: position 60,562 of record JAQBSW010004467.1, on the reverse strand, counting down.
CTTAAATAATAGTTTCTTTTATACTTAAAACGTATATATGTACATACATATATATATATTTATTTATTTATATAAATATATAAGGGTTACTATGAGTAGATTTCAAAAATAAAAGAAATAAACATATATTTGGTGTTGGACATACAAATTTATTGGAAAAATAAGCTCTTTCCAGAGAAAAAGAATTAAACATCAGAAACAGATTTTATATAATTTCTTTAAATGAAAAATATATTGCCATGAAAAGAACACCAATAAATAATCAATCACCAATTCAGATTTTCCGCTCGGCAATGGTTGTCCAGTTGGTGTGTCGATAAGGTGGGCTGCGACCGCCAACACAAGACAATCCAATGGTCTGGCCTTGATAAGCAAACGAGCCAATGATACGGACAGGCCGAGCTCTTTATCGTGAGGATAATGCCCATCGGTTACATTTTCGTCTAGTTTGTCGTCTTCCGATTCACTCTCATCCTCTATTGTTGTTAACTGTTTGTCGTCCTCATCAAGGTCGACGTCTTCGAGGCATAGCGATGACATGGAAATTCCCCGCATACCCTTACGGGGCGGTCGTTGGCTTTTAAAAAGCTGGCCGTAACGAGATTCAGCACTTGTCAGGATCCGGGAAAAATCTAGCAAACTAGCCTTTGAATTTAGTTCATGTTCTCTCACCTACATGTATTCGTGCAGAAGAAATAAAATGTCGAAAGTTATCTCACAATACATTTTGCACAATAATACCATCAATGAAACTAATGAATAAGAGAATAGATAAAATAAAAACAGATGCTTATTCTGAGGTGCAATATATTTTATTTTTTCTTAATGTTCGCTTATTTATCTTGAACGTAGATTTAAAGAGGATGGTGAAAACTGAACTGTAAGCTATACAGGAAATTTGAGTCAATACGGAATAATAATGCTCGAAACTTCTTATTTCATTAAATTAAATCGCACTGGAAGGTTAGGAAATTTCCGTTTTATGCTCGAGCTCCTACAGATTCTTCATTGTCTTCATTTAAACCTTTGTAGGTCGTGCTTTAAATTAGCTATTGCGCAATTCAACTGCCGCTTTTTATTAAAAATATGTAGTTGGTTTGGCACGTGGTGTCGTCTTCCAATGATGAGTGATTTATAAGCACTAAATGTAAGTGCACATGACATAATGCCTGTTTTTCATGCTGGCTTCGGCATTTGGTTCTTTTCTTATTTGAACAAACTTGCTACTAGGCACGCAATACCTAACACAAAAGTAAATAAATACACATTTTAATTTAAATTACATTATTAGTCAAACTGTTGAGAAGTGCAGTGTTCACCAAATATCTTTTCATAAACCTTTCTTTAGAAATGTCTATAAATGGATTAGTAACAACTGGTTTCTGAAATGCAGAAAACTATAAATGAGTATTTCAACAACGAGCAGAGAAAGTGAAATGAATGAAGTTAAATCAAGTAAATGGGTAAAGAAAGTTTAACTAAGTGAACATAAGTAGCGAGCATGGTGATAACAATAAATTTTAATCAATGATGCGTTCTTGATATAGACACCTGATCCATTATATACATACATTTGTCCGTATAAAGTAAGTAGTGTATTTTGCAGAAAAGGCAATTCATCCAGTAGACCGGTTTCGTTCTTATTGGGACACATTGGTTAGTATATAACTGAAAATTTTTTTCAGTGTGCGGCAGGGTGGCGCCGTGGTTACAGCACCAGATTCGGAATCAGTTTTGTCCAGGTTCGAGCCCTGTTCGCGGAAATTTCTGTACAGTACGTTATGAGTGCACAATAAGGACGAAACCGGTCTACTGAATGAATTTCCTTTTCTACACTATACAATACTTAGTTGATAATGACAAATTAATGCATATAATTAGTCAAGTGTTCATATCAAGATCGCAACCTTAATCAAAACTAAAGAAATCCTATGTTTGCAAATTCGACGTGTTTTCTAATTCTAAAACATATTAGTTGGCTGATTATGCTGGAGTAAACCCTACAATGATGATTTCGTTTACAATACCTCTTGAATATGTATCTCATCTGTCACGGAACGTCCTTTCAAAGTTTAGAATAAGACGCAAGAAGTAATATTTTATATCATTCATTTTAAGAACATTTCAATAACATAAAATACGTTTCACTCTGTGCAAATGAATGGGCGTGAAAATAATAAATTAACATGCATCGAATTGAGAAAAATATTGATGAAACGAAGGTAAAAACTTATTGACGTCCTTTGCATTCAACCACTATTAATGTTATTATTTTAGAAGATAAAAGTCAATCTATAATAAAAATTATATATAAATACAGATATCTGTCTACTGTAAAAGGGCTTTCAAAAGGCACGAAGCTTAATTATTAGGCCTGGAAAAGGGACCTTTTAAATTTGGTAACGCACACGAGTAGATGAATGACTAAACAATAGCGTATTATCATCATTTTCAATTTTAGATAAATGTAATAGAATGTATGATGAAAAAATCCTGTCATAGTCGACAAGACTATCAAAATATATATTTTAATGTGAGAAGTAGTAATATCCACTTAGTGCAGACAAGGTCAGAGAAATTTGCTTTCTCGACATTTAATAACAATTTGGCAGTCAGGAAGAACATTTATAACCTTTCTAAATAGAGAGACAAATCGTTATCTAAATCGTCCTTTCATATAAATATTTACATAAATTTAAGATTGGTTTTTGTGTATTACTCCCAAAACAGTGAAATGTTTTTTGTTAAATCATTGGAATGTGTTTAAATAAACAATTTTTTACTAAAAAACATATGCAAAATGATGGCATGTTTAATTTTGTATTACAAACAATGTTATATAATTTGTTCAACAGAACTAATATATATATATATATATATATATATATATATATATATATATATATATATATATGAATATATATATAAATAATATATAATTATTTATTAACTGGTAACAAATTAGTTCATATAAGACCAGAGGTATAAAGCAAATTCAACATGAATGGAATGTATAATCCCATGTACACATTGGTTTCGTGTTAACTGGCCACTTATCAGTAGGTGCCAGTATTACGCCCTTTACCCATCATATAGTTGAGTGAGAAATTTGGGGCAGTTGAACATTGCAATCTTATGCACGCATGTGTTTTACGCAGCTACAGGTGGAAATTCATGTGGTCTTCGGCAATGCAACTTAAAAGGCAACTCATTCTGACCTTGGTATATAATGCGGGTCCTATTTGAACTAATTGGTTACTAGGTAAGCAAGACTTAATTTGAAACTGCATAAAGTGGCAAATTGTTCATGCATAAACTGAAATGCAACATCTTATGAAAATTTTCATTAATATTTGAAATAAAAATTTCAACATAGCAGAGCCAACTTTTCGTTTTAATAAGAATGACCTAGCGCGTCAACATCCTGGACTGTTGAAATATGGACTAACCTAATGACATCAGATTTGGTTCATGTTAATGTCCTCGAAGGGCATTAAAGTTCCACAAATTTTAAACCACAGTCTCCTAATTTAAACTATTTTCAGTTATAGTTTTAGATGAGAAAGAAAGGGTTTGTTATTATTTTTGATTGCTGTAGTAAGTAGTATTGGTTATAGTCAAGTAGCACATAAAATAATGCATAAATCAATGTCGTAATCTCTTTTGTAATGGGCTAAGGTTGAGACAGATTTTATTAAACTGAAGTATCAGATTAACTCAAATCAATAGCATGAACACACTTCTTAGAATTGTTATATATATATATATATATATATATATATATATATATATATATATGATCGGCTTTTTAACAAACAGCATCGTCAGTTACCTCCGTTGTTTTACCTTGAGCTTGTAAATATAAATACGGAAGATGGCGAATCAATATTAATATTGTGATTTGTTTTCAAAATATATAAATTAATATCTCCTAACTACCCACACGGTTGATAGCTATCAAGCCGACACTATGGGCAGTCTCCCATGTTGTCAACTGGAAAAGTTATAAGTTCTTAGAAATCAATTATCGGTTAAAATTTTCAAAAGAGGACACTTACGGTCAAACATTTACTAATCAATGAAATTGTAAAATAAAATTTCAATTTGAAACCTATTAAATTCATCAATAAAAAATATAACGTTTCTGCACGGTGGGTTCCAAAAAAGCATATGCCAATTCGATAGAATTAACCAGGACGCTGACACTCAACTGAGCCCTGTTTGCCGACAGACTCTCACTGATTTTTGCATATCAAAGTTTGTCTTAGTTGGTGACCGAACGCTGCGGTTTGATCAGATGATTAATATTGTGAATAAAAGCGTTTAGCCCTGAGATTACTGATCTATATACTTTGCAGTTCGAAAAATCAACCGGAGTCGCATTAGTATCCCAGCATGTAGGATCTATAATTGACCTGTACAAGCAATGTCAAGAGCACCGAAATTGGTTATACATGGCAATATTTTATGGTGAGGGTTCGTCAACGTGTAGCCAAATGAATTTAGTCGGGTTGTATATTTTGTTCTTGAGGAATATCCTTTCACACGCAACAATTACTGATAAAACCAAATGTGGAAAATACATCAACTTAAAAAGATTTCCTGACGTTGAAACCTATGGTATGTGACATCCCATTTATCTGCAGCATAACAGAGGACGAACATATACTATAGTTGAAAACATTTGGATTTTTCACTTTTTCAACTAAGCAAGCCTAATCAGAGTAATTCTCAATTTTACACAACGAAAGCTGCAGATAAAAGATAATAAGGCCAGAATCTCAACCGAATCTGATATGTCTGGTTTTAACAGAACTTCTAATAAGACGAATTAATTGAGATAGACCGCCTGGACTCAATTTGCATGATCTTAAGTTTTAAACTATCTTTACGCATAATCACAGTTTTCAGACGTTCGGATATAGGATGTAGATAGAGGACCCATTTTGAATGCAGCTAATAGCTCTCTGGAGCTTGACCTTCGTATATGTCATCAGAGCAGTACCGTCAGTGAAGTTGCGGTCAGCTAGATGGATGCTTCCACCTATCCTTATTTCCAGGAATGACCTCTGCAAAGAATGTATTGTCAAAACGCATATAAATGGTAGGAACACTGAAACATTCTTGCAGAACGCTGGAGAAAACCAAAAATGATGCAACTATAGCCAGATGAGTTATTTTTCCAGACTTCTAGTAATGGAACTTTTTCTGTCGAGACGTCATAATTTAGCATAGCTTGCCAAAACATCTTTAAACAGACAAAATCGAAAACTGGTGAGAAATCTAGAAAAGCATTGATGTTGGATTACAATTTCGGTCACTCAATTCAAGAGCACGGCGCAGGGCATGAATATAGACTATGCAGTCTCAATCACGATCAAATACCTGCCTGGACCAGCTTCTCTCGCTTCTCATGAAACTTTCTTAGGAAGACAACAGCGACCACTTTCATGCACCAAGAAGGATTCCCTCTTACAGATTACAGCAATCAGCATGAAAATGAATTCGATCAAGTCTTACCAAGTAAAAAACGGAGGCCATCAATTTTAGCGGCTCTGCGATCCCTTACGCGATTGCTTCTAAGTTACTTCATCTAAAGTGGGAGTTTCGATGCGTCGTTTATCAAGGTCAATAGATGACTTAAAGTATAGCCACCATATTTTAACATGAGACTGGTTAAGTAAATTTTGAACGTTCCCGATGAGATGCGCATTAGAAATTAAAGGTGCCATAACTGAATTGGCAGAAGAAACACTGCAAATGCGTTTGATCTGAAAGTAAGGTACAACGAAATTGGTACGCTTATTCAACATTTCCAACTCAATAGCTACATTTGGTTAGTTTTGATAATCATCAGTCACGTGGCTTGAAAAAAACTTCTTGCACAACTTACGAGCAAATGTGGGATACACTCTTAGTTTTGAAGCAGATGCCGTGTATTAAAGCACTTTTGTGAGTAGAGATACCAAACAACTTTCAGGATTTAATCGTCGCAAGTTAAGCCATGACTTACGTAAGTTTTTACTACATAGTGCTTTTTGAAAGCCGTCGGCCATAGCTACAATCGATAAAGCAGAAACATTGGCATTCCGGAAAGGTTTTTGCACATTTTATCAGCTTTTAGTGAAAGGCAATTCAGATATACTTTGAGTGGTTGTATAGAGCGGGATTTTAATCGTATTCTTGCAACTAGGATACTGCAGTTAGATCAGTTGTGTGTAGCAGTAGAGCGACTAATGGGCGATCACGACTACTAGATAGAAAACGAACAATCTCATCATCAGAATTCGGATGGTTTGAGTGCAATATCGTGTCCATCTGTATAGGTAGGATTATTCAGTTTTTTAAGAAGATTCCGCTCTCTGTGTTAGAAAAATATATTCACTTCTATCAGGTTAATGAGTGGGGAAGCCAAATGTCTTCATCACAGCTATTATGAACCAGGTTTCATTTTCCTACAACTCCGTTTACAGTGCAGTCTAAGCCTAGTTTTTTTTCAAATTACTAAAAATATCTAGGATATCCACATGCCACCGCAGGCCTAAGGCAAAATCCGTCAGCTTTTAAAATGATCAATAATTCCATTAGAAAATTGCTAGGGTGGAAGTGTGCGCGCAAGACGAATTTTTACCGTCTATGAGCCGACGGACAATTTATTTTACGGCATGTGCGGCACAAGAGAACAAACATTGGCTGCTAGAATCTCATATGTATTTTTCGAAGTTCTTTCTGCTTCAGTACGTGGAAGTTAGCATCATCAGTTGCCTCCGTTTGCTTTATCCTTGGAATTCATGAATATGAGCATGGTTTATTCTGTGTTCTATTATATAAGTATAGAAAGCCATAAACCAGGAACCAACCTCTTGTGGAAAGCTTTACATAGGCACAGTCTTCGTTTACTCTCCGAAGACTGCGCAACAGCATTGCACCTTTCCTGGAATAGCATAAAGATCCCCCAGAGTCTATTATAAACGCTTTTATAAGTGTATTGTTAGTGCCAGATAATCAACTCTGACACTTCTTTTTCGCTGTGTTTTCCTTGTACACCAACATCGTTGCAATGAAACTTCATCGTTCACCTACTCCTGTTTAATTAAATAATTTAGTGAATACACAAATTGATGAAACGCTAATCAGGTAATGACTAACTAACCTTCAATAGTTCAGTTCTACCGACGAGGGTGGAAAGATTATGAACTCCAAGACGTGACATGTATTGGCGAACATCTTCCGCTAGAAGGAACAGATAGTTTACAACATGCTCTGGTTGACCGGCAAACTTTGCGCGTAAGATCGGATCCTGCGTTGCAATGCCCACAGGACATGTGTTTAGGTGGCATTTACGCATCATAGTGCAGCCAAGAACAATTAACGCCGCGGTGGACAGCGCAAACTCATCCGCGCCCAGAATAGCTGCAATAATCACATCGCGACCTGAAGAGTTGAGTGAAAGAACGCACACAGTATTTTTTGTTTATTTTCATATCAAGCTGAGAGTCATTTTAGTGCTGAGAAGAAAATGCTGCAGTGCCATTTCTTAAATTGTCCCGTTAAATAGCATTTCAGGAACAATTTCAAAATAGGCACTCTAAAAGACGTTTCTAACATGCAAGCTGTTATAGATAACGCGCATGCTTTCTAAGGAATTTGGTATATTTCTTGTAAAAATCGATTTTCGCCTACTCTTCAAAAAAAGTTATAATAATAAAATTCACCATATTAGTGAAGGTACATTATGTGCCTGTGAAATTAACTGACAGACGTTTGAAGGCACGGCTTCTAAAAGCAAAATTTCTCTTAAACGCATAGAACAGATTCTTCTCGATTTAATCAAGATCGAGTTAAAAAAGAGTCAGGCAAACTTGCTCATAATTTTAGGAAAAACAGGAAACAATTGTATTCTATTTGGAAAAATGTCTATATGTAAAACTACGCGCAGAGTCGGTGTTAAGAATGGTTAAACGCACTTTCCTTTATTCAATGTCGGAATATGTATAAAATTTGAAATCGTTAGATTGTTATCGTTTGATTACTAAATATCTTTATAAAAATAATTGCATGAATATTTATTCTTATATTTGTTTGCACAAACTTTAATTGTGCAGTGTGACTTTCTAAACAAATAGGCCTTTATGAAAGAAATAGCAGTCTGTGACACAGAAAACACAAATAGAATACTATAAATTTGTCGGTATGACGAGGTAGTCTCAGTGCATAATTTCGGAACTTCAGCACGCGATGATTAGTGTGCAACTACCTTGCCTAGGTAGCGAAACACCTAAGTAGCATTTACCTGTTCTAATCTGGCCGTCAACCTGAAGTTTGACTCGCGAACGTATATGATTATGAACCAGAACTTGATGCGTCTCCGAAATGCCCAACTCCCATGGAAGACCCGCGTGTTTAATGCCTGTCCAACTGCTAGCTCCTGTGCCGCCGTCATGCCCTGAGATTGTTATATGCGACGCCATGGCCTAAAAATAAAATTCAAGTATTTTAAATTTTAAGCGAAAAACTGAATATTGTAAATTTGACTGCCTCTGGCAGGTGTCTTTTGAGCCACATTAACAATTTTCTTAAGAGAACCAGAGCGCTATTCAGTAAACCTGTCAGATGTTTTAGTAAGGAAGAGGAGAAATTGAGGAAAAAATTAATATCCATTAATATTAACTATAGCTTAATTGTTGAACTACGGATAACAAAATCTATCATTTGCTAAAATGTGAAGTAGTTGTTCTCGGACCTCCGGGGGCATAGTTCAATTTTTTTCAATTTGACATATACCAGAAAATCGTAATGCAATAAATAGAACTTGCGTTCGTAGAAGAAATTATAATCTTATGACTGTTACCAACACTCGGCTTAACTTCACGTGCTATCCCTCGTCAAAAAATAACGATTCCTCCTGTATTTTGTAACGTGACTAGCAATAAAGTCAGAATTATTAATGCTCCTTTTTGTTTTTTTTCTCGACGTTAATTGATTAAAGTTAATTAATATTCTGGCGATGTATATTCTTAGGCTTTTAGCTGGATATCGTGGTGATTTAAATTGTTTATTTTTTCACAAGATATAATTGTTTTCTTAGCTAGGAAAGAGAAATAGTATGAAGGGGACTAATGATTTTACCTAATTAAAGCCAATGTTTCATTCTATTTTAAAAATACCGACCAGCTCAGCATATACTGAGTTACAACGGTCATTATAACAATTTTAAAGAGGATTAATAGTAATTAAAGTTGATAAATGCGAAGTTTGCGATGTACAAAATATTTATTTCTAAGTTGTGGATTCACTATAATGCATTAATGAGTAATAATGATCGGAACCAATTAATGGTTACATCCAAATAGATTACTTGGAAGATAATCCGCAGTCAAAAATGCAGCAGAAGTAACTAAGTTATAGATGGAACAAAGAAGTCAAAAGAGGTGTGCTGCAGAGGTGTAAGCATGCGCAACGTTAACAGAGGACGCAGCAAAACTTAAGCCTCGGAGGATTGGTAGATTGGCAAACAGAAGTAAAATAAAGGTAAGCTAGAGAACCAAAATGGTGTAAACATAAACTAATTTGTTACGTTTGTTTGGCTTAAATGTCAAAATATACTTCGTATGCTTGCCTTTCTATTTTTCAGTTCATTATTCAATTTTGGCCGCAGTAACAGATTCTGTTTTTGGTAAACTTTTATCTTTTATTAAGAATTACTGTCTGCAAAAGTGGTGTGCAAACGCTATATAAATATATGTTTTAATGTGACTATCACTAAAAGTTAAGTAATAAAGACGCAATTGTGCATTAGGTATTGCGCATCAAGTAAAAAAATCAGTTCAAATAGGACAAGAAGGATAAACCAAAGTCTGCATGAACAGTAAAACTGTTCCATATTCCTCACCCAAATATAGATTTGGTAAGGGTGTAATACCCGCTCCTACTGATGAGTCGCCAGTAAGCACGAAACGAATGTGCATATGAGATTATACCTTCCGTTCATGCTGACTTTGTTTATCCTTCTGGTCCTATTTGAATTTATTTGTTTCGTGGTACACAAAACATAACAAAAATTGAAAATCCGCTAGTTCCTCGCAACCAACATTATATAAATATAATAAAAATGCAAATTTTGATTTAGAATGTCTTCTGATTAATCATGTTTTACTGAAACCTTTTATTGTATGATTTTTACTACGTATTATCAACCCTAAATACGGGAACAAACTGAATGTCTGAAACCACGTACTTTTCACTGTCAAATATGAGGAGCGTTATAATCTGTATTATATGTAATCTGTGTTACATTATTAAATGAATTATGATAGATGCTCATGTTGAATAAACCGCAACAGATTCGACCAATCAGAATGCAACAGTCATTAATGAAGGGGTCGAACATTTGCAAATAAGAGAAGAATTTAACAATGGTAATATTCTTGTAAGAATCACATGTCTTTAGAAGCTCAACATCAAATTAAATATGAAATTGACAAACAAAGCGATGTTTCTGATAATGGTAATGCACTGGCTTTTGTTTTGAATTGCAGGTACTATTGCGATTTAACCATTTCCTTTCGAAATTTTGTGCTGAAAATATGAGAAATCTGTGAAATGCAAAATAATTATTTTCGGATAATGGGTTTTTACGTTTTATTATCAAATACACTGGATAAATGCTGGGTGATAAGTATAGACGTGTCTAACTTAATACCTACTACGAAATTAAACGTTTGGTTTTAAGTTTGCAGCCAAAACCACATGACGTGATCACCAATATCTACATTTACTAGCAATATTTACCATAATGATAATCAATATACTCTCGATAGTGTAAATAAATGCAAGCATGTACTATGTATGATTTACCAAGAAACACCATAAAATGTAAAAGATCGGTAAGAGGTATAAAATAAATGTATTTCCTGCTCGGCAATGTTGAATCTAAATTAAGTGTGCGCATATATTAGTATATTTAAAACTATACCTGTATTAGTTAAATACCGTTTGTTGCGAAGACCTAATATATATGCAAGTATATATTAGGTGTTGCAAACCTAGTAACAAATAAGTTCAGTTGTGACCAGAAGGATAAACCAAAGACAGCATGAACGGAAAGTATTATCTCATGCACATTTGTTTCGTGCTTACTGGCGACTCATCAGTAGGATCCGGTATTACGCCCTTTAACCACTATATATTTGGTAGAAGAATGTGGAATAATAGGACGGTACAATCTCCTTGACGAATGTGTAAACCTGCAATAGTGAAGCTAACATCAAATAAAGTCTACGACAATGCGACTTCGACGCTAACTCACACTATATAATATATATACCGAGTCTGTAAAGGATACTAACACTATGACTATTGTTTTAGTAACCGAGACCAACACTATTTTATCGAAAAGGTACATGGTACTAACACTATGGCTTCCGAGCTGGTACATGGTACCGTCCTGATGAATATCAATTTATGCTATAGTTCACCGAAATTGAGAATTACAACAATTTCTGAGCACCTGTTACTCCAGTAAATCCATACATTCTGGCCTTGATACCTGTATTAGTGCGGGGATATGATATGAGCAAATTTACATGTTAAATAGCTGAAAACGCTAAGCAACTGTCACCTGAAGATTAGAGAGAGCGTGAAACTATTTTAAATTAATGTTTTCTTTACTGAAAATTATAGAAGCCAAATATCCCATAGATTTTTAGTTTCCCAGGAGTTAACGCGTTTGAGAAAAACATACGCAAAGAAAAATTTCTGAATCCCATCTTCTTCCATTTATGTGGTAGGATATTCAACACACACTCATATATATATATATATATATTATATATATATATATATATATATATATATATATAGTCATTTTGAGGAAAAATTGAATACGACAGCAAGTAAAATTAATCAAGTCAACCTGTTTCGTTATTATTGGACATCCACCAAGCACTAGCCAAAATTACTGCGTCCGAAGCTCGAAACGGTTCACATTTGCGTAAATGTCATCCAATTAATCCACCGCGCTAGGCAAGCCACACACTACATGAATTTGTCATTTAAATACGGATTTTTATTTTTGGTCAGTCTTTCGTTCAATTGAAGACCACTTGGCATCGCATTCGATCTAAATTTCTAACAGGTCATCCATATTCTTCCATCGAGGAGCAGACGACATGACACCAGGGGAAATGGTATTAAATTAACAATTCAGGTACTATTTTATTTGATATATGTTATCATTATAAACTAGACATTGAATACGGTAGCAAATGCGGTTCGTCAAGTAGACTGGTGTTGCATCGGTTAGGCGCTCATCGTACAAATATACATATATATGTATATATATATATATATATATATATATATATATTCACAGTTCAAGAATATTTACTAAAGCTGACGAATCTTTAGAGGTGAATGAGCTAAAATCATGCTAGCAATGAGCTTACTTTTGTCACACCAGCTGCAACCACCCCGACACCAACCTCGGACACCAACTTGACACTGACAATAGCCTCCGGATTGGCCGCATGCAGATCATAAATTAACTGTAGAGACAGAAACAGAAGCGAGTTGTAAATTAATATAATTAAATGAACATTGGATGCGCGCGCGATGATGACAACAATCAAGTTTGCGATCTTTATTGAAACACCAGTTCAAATTTATACACACATTTTTCATTGTAAACTAAGCACTGTAGAGTGCAGACTAATTCAAAGGTCAAGCCAATGTTTTAGCAAATCAATTGCACCTACTTTGTTGCGCCGTGGTGTGTTATGCAAGCAACACACATCTATATGTTTAGCAGAATTAAAAGTTATACACGCTTTGAAATGCGATTTATCGAAATTGGTTGGGTCCTGACTTTGAAACCGGGAGCATTTAGTTCAGTTATGCAATTCATTTCCTAGGTCAATGAAGGCACGCATTCCATGTAATGTAGTTAAGTATTTCCTAAATGTGGATTCTTGTGTGTATCCCATCTGAACTGACGCTTCAGTAGTCCATTTTATATCAGTCATATTAAAACAGACATCATTCCTTCGGGACAAATGACATTGAATAAAAGTGAAATATCAGGATTTGGTTAAAGTTATTTTGTCAGTGCAAACTAACATGCCATAACATAACAAACTTAATTCATTGCCTAAGCCAGTTTCGTCCTCATGAGCACTTACCAGTATTTACCAGATTGGCTGCGGCCTGAAATTGAACCCTGTCTTATTTGGTGCCACATTATGCAGCTCATTTTCTATTTCACTGAAGCTGCACATTCATTCAATTTTTTGGTCACGTAAATTCATTTATTTCTGTTATTGCCTCCTTTAGATGGATTCTCCTAGTTATCGCTTTTCAAAATGCCAGCTCATTATAAAACTTACACCAGAGTTACAACTACGGCTGCAATATTTACTAGGATTTACATTAGAAAAGGATTGTCGTAAAACCATGAGCTGTTAAACAACCAACAAATGAATGAAATTTAAGGCTTTGCTGGCAAAGGGATGGGTAACCTGGCAATGAAAAAAATTTTCACGAGCTTTTATTCCGATATTGATAAAACCTGCGACTACTGGTGAGGGTCTTATTAAAACAAAACAAATCTTGTAAATGAATGTCGTTTGCTATTTATGAAATGATTATAGTACAACTATATATATATATATATATATATATATATATATATATATATATATATATATATATATATATATAGTTGTGTGTGTCAGTTTGCGTGTAGGGGTCTTTCACGTTTTATTGCAATGTGATTTTTGAGATCTGGCCATTCTTGTATTGATGGATTGAGAGTTAACCAACTGTTCACTTTGTTGGTTGTTACGTGTACGATATTGTTTCCCAGAGTGTCGTCTTTCGTTTCGCCTTGTTCCTCAATTTTGTTCTATCAACTTGGTAACATCGCATGGTGTGTGGATTGCAGTGTTGAATGCTCATATTGTTTTGAAATTTATTTCGCTGTTAATAATGCCTATGATGCCGTAAGTTTAGCTATTTTAGTCTTCAGTTTGTTGCCAATCCGATCAAATTTTTGTTGAGGCTGATTTCGTGGGTGTTCCGAATTGCATTTTGATTTTTGTGATTGACTGCCAGTCGATTAAAATATCACGTTGTTGAATCTTTTGAATTTTTAGGCCTGGCGCTTGTTTCTTTATATAAAGATTTTCATATATATATATACTAATTTTTCGGACTTTGCTTTGTGTAGAATTGGGCAATTAGCCAAATTGACCAGGTGTTCTGTTTCCAATAGATACCGCCAAATGTATGTAATCTAAGCAGTTGTTTATTAGCAAAAGTTTCCTCCGATAGCCTAGTTCTTCTTCGATCTTGTGTTCATATCTGATCTTCTTGATTCCGTTTGCTAGGTTGTTAACTAAGTATCTTTTGTGAGATTTTGTGAAGCTTCTGTTGTAGTGAATGTATTGCCCAGTGAAAGTGGATTTTCTATGTATTGCCAGTGTCAAATAATTATTATCTTCTCGAGTGAATCGGATGTCAAGAAGAGAAAAGTATTGTCTTTCTCTACCTCGAGAGTGGATTTGATGTCTGGATCGGCTACATTGGCTTGCTTAAGGATTTAAGTTTGATCTGCTGCTTCTGAAGTAAGCAATAATATATAATCTACATACCTTCCGTCGAGTGCGCACTAGTCAATTTTATTTTTAGGCCCGTCTGTTCAAGATGATGCATGTATTAATCTGCCAGTAAGGGGTGAAATGCAGCTTCCCATAGCTACACCATTGAACAAACTGTAAAATTTCCCTTCAAATGTAAATTGCACGTTATTTTACATACTAATATGAGGTCTCTTATGCCATTAGTGTCTATAGGACAGTCTTGAAACAAAAATTTAATCAGGTTACATAAGATTATCGTTGTCTTTTTTCAATGGAATTTTTGTATATAAGGTCGAGATGCCAAGCGAGACAATTTTGTTTTGTAGGACGTTTTTCCCCTTCGGTTTATCTGCTAGCTGAAAAGAGTCCTTGATGGCGTTCGTGATTATGATATTTCGTAATGGTTGATATAGTTAGCTGACTTATATTGTGCATTGATCATTGTCATAGTAGGCCGCATCGGAGGAGCTTCTAAAGCTGCCAAAGCTTTACAAGATTTTCGTTTGCCGTACAACTTTGCCGTGCATGTTTCGACGGATTTCGCCTTTTGTATTTCTTCTTTGAGTCCAGATCGGATTTCGGAATCAGCCATTGTAGATAAAATGTGTTTTCCATCATTTTCAGAATAGCATTTATTCTTGATTTAATGTTTTTTGAATAATCTTTCTGTTTGTTGTCTTGTTTGGATTTCGACTGATCATTTATATAATTGTTATCACCAATGATCGTTTAATTTCGTTTATAATTTCGTTCATATATATTTATATAAGAAAAATATTGAGTTCGGTTTGGTAACTTAAGCCAAAATATTTTCCATATGCATATACACTTTCATCTTTTGACTAACCTGCGCCAAGTCTTCAATCGAATAGATATCGTGGTGTGGTGGAGGGCTAATCAAGCCAACACCGGGCACTGAGTTTCGCGTTGCTGCTATCTCAGCCGTCACTTTGTAACCAGGCAACTCTCCGCCTTCTCCTGGCTTCGCACCTTGAGCCATCTTGATTTGTAGAACATCAGCGTGTGCCAAATAGGAACTATTTACACCAAACCGCGCAGATGCTACCTGTTTTTCATATGTTTTGAAATAAAGAGCATAAATTGTTTGTGTACATCAAAGTTTTACCAAACTGATTTCCATTAAAAAATGAACTAATGACATTTTGGATAAGTGCTGGAGAAATGGATACGCGGCTCTATGTGTGATACAATTAAACAATAATTGATTGCGCAAATGGCGATAGGTATACTAAAAATCAAGTCCACGAGCTTGCTACAAAAACCAATCCCATTGTATCTAACCATTCGCACAACATAGAAAAACTTCTGTCAGTCACACCTACTGACACGTTTCGAACTTTTATAATCATACTGTGCGACTGATAAATAAAATATAATGAGACTTATGTCTATATCATATACATATAACTATATATATATATATATATATATATATATATATATATATATATATATATATAATATACTGGTCACTTCTAATTTGACATTGTAAGTTCACATGAAAAAAGTGCAAATTATTAAAATTATCCTGAAATATAGAAATAGAATATGCGGTCATTTGATTAACAAAGTTTATTAATCCGTTTGTTTAAACATACTTATGGAGAACATTTAGGAAGCCAAGGATTTGTGTACATAACCAGAAATTGGTCGTCCGTGTGGTGGGCTTGAATGGAGCCTAGTAATATATTACTTAAGAATATTTTTTTCAAAGGAACACTCTAGATCCAAAGGAGGCAACTTTGAATGTTTTTTCGCGAGAACTATACATCTGCAAAAATGAATTCACATCTACATTCGCGTGTCCGTAAGTTTTTTCAAAGCTTTCATACGTTAGAACGGCAACTAATGATAGTATTATTATAATGAAGGTTGCGGTCTTGATATAAACACCTGAACCATTAATTACTTACATGCATGCCAGTATAAACTAAGAATTGTATAGTGTAGAAAAGGCAATTCATCCAGTAGACCGGTTTCGTCCTTATTGGGAACTCATCGCGTACTGGCCAGAATTTGCCGCGGACAGGACTCGAACCTGGGCACGTCTGCTTCAGAATCTGGTGCTCTAACCACTGAGCCATCCTGCCGCCAGTATTTAATGGGTCAGGTGTTTATATCAAGAACGCAACCTTGATTATAATAATTGTTATCACCACCCACGCAACCAATGTTCGTTTAATGATAGTATTGTTAAATGTGGTTAAGAACGATATAAACGTGCCTACTCCCTATAGTGAAGGTTCATGAAAAAGATTCCTGTTTGACAAACGAGAAAAGTGGCGTCGGTTAGGCAGGACATTTATTCGGTTAGAGGACAAAGATTGCATAATATGCTTAAAACAAACAATGTGCGGATGCAACTCCTCTGCATTTTTCAAAGCAGACAGTTATTTTAATATACTGCTTATGCAAAGTATTGCATATTATTTGTAAAACAAAGACCATGGGATCTAATAAAATGAAAGTAAAAACAAATCTTTGCATACTTTTAGCTCGTTAATAAACAACTGCTTTTTAGGTAGCTGTCTGCAATAATCTATCTGAAAAAGCAACAAAAAGCAGGTCGTAAGCGAAATTGCCTTGTGCGCTCTTCTGAATCAATTATTTTATTGGACGTGGCAACGTGAATCGCACCGGAGTAGTTAGTTTAACTTTTAGAACAAAAATGCATTAGTATTCTGAGCACAATACACGCAGAAATTTATTGATCTGAATTAAAAATGAGTTAAAGTTGGCAATGACCTTCATCTATGCCGAAATTTTAAGACCGAAACTTACCTCCTTATTTTGGATTTTAACTAACTAGGACAACATAAAAAAAGATCGTGTAAAATAAACCATGCAGGAAATGAAACTATACACAAAGATGGAATTCGGATATATGATCTTCTTTCAGTAGAAATTGAATGCAATACTGTGACGAGTAAGGCTTCTTTCGGATGCGTCTTATCACGTTTTTTACAACAATGAGATAACTAAAGCAGCGCTTGAAAAACATACCTGTACACATAGAGAAACGTGTAATAACATGTCATTAGACAGCTTATCTAATAGGCTTATACAAAATTTGCCAAAAATATGATTAATAAGGAATATTAACGTAAGTTATTGGCTAAGGCACTACAAGATCTTCCATAATAGGCAATACAATTAAACAAGCATAGGTGGCGGTAAAACTTCTCCATAACAAGTTTGTGAACATGAAGGAAACACACATCCCGTTTTATTTAACCAATCGTCGACCAACACAGCAAAACTGCTTAGGCGTTTCGAACTTTCATCATCATCTTAAATACTGTTTGTTGCGAAGAAATAATATATATGCAAGCATGTATTAGGTTTTGCGAACCTAGTAACAAATTAGTTCAGTTGTGACCAGAAGGATAAACCAAAGGCAGCATGAACGGAAAGTATAATCCCATTCACATTCGTTTCGTGCTCACTGGCGACTCATCAGTAATATATTGAATTGAATGATGTCATGCTTACCGCGAAATGTGATAACTGATATCGATGAAGGCCAGACTGTACGGTTTAACTGGAGTAACAGGTGTTCGGAAATTGTTGTAATTCTCAATTTGGGTGAACTTTAGCATAAATTTATATCCATCAGGTTGGTAACATGTACCGACTCGGAAACCATAGTGTTAGTATCCGGTACTCATCGATTTCAAAAAAGGTATCAGTTACTAACACAATAGCCATAGTGTTAGTATCCTTTACAGACTCGGTATGTATATTATATAGTGTGAGTTAGCATTGAAGTCGCATTGTCGTTGACTTTAGATTATGTTAGCTTCACCATTACAGGTTTACACATTCGTTTAGGAGATTGTACCGTCCTATTATTCCACATTCTTCTACCAAATATATAGTGGTTAAAGGGCGTAATACCGGCTCCTACTGATGAGTCGCCAGTAAGCACGAAACGAATGTGAATGGGATTATACTTTCCGTTCATGCTGCCTTTGGTTTATCCTTCTGGTCACAACTGAACTAATTTGTTACTAGGTTCGCAAAACCTAATACATACTTTCATCATCATCGTCAAAGTAGGACGGCAAACGGATTAGCCGAAATCTAACGCTTTGCACAAATATGGGAAGCAAAATTAGATATGTGGCTTTCATTTATAGTAGTCTCGTAGAAATTGTACTTTACTTGGAATGTCGGCTGCAAAATTTCTATGCAGTCACGAGCATTAACTGTTAAATATTAGGTGATGCGAACCTAGTAACAAATTAGTTCAGTTATGACCAGAAGGATAAACCAAAGGCAGCATGAACGGAAAGTATAGTTTCATGCACATTCGTTTCGTGCTTACTGGCGACTCATCAGTAGGAGCCGGTATTACGCCCTTTAACCACCATATATTTTTGTCAGGAATGTGGGATAATAGGACGGTACAATCTCCTAGACGAATGTGTAAACCTGCAATTGTGAAGCTAACATCATATAAAGTCTACGACAATGCGACTTCAACGCTAACTCACACTATATAATATGTATACCGAGTCTGTAAAGGATAATAACACTATGGCTATTTTGTTAGTAACCGATACAAACATTATTGTACCGAAAAGGTAATTGGTATTAAAACTATTGTTTCCGAGTCGGAACATGGTACCAAACTGATGGATATCAAGTTATGCTATATTTCACCGAAATTGAGAATTACAAAATTTCTGAACACCTGTTACTTCAGTACATCCATAAACCCTGGCCTTGATCGATATCAGTTATCACATTTCGCGGTAAGCATGACATCATTCAATTCAATATATAACAGTTAAATACTGTTTGTTGCGGAGAACTAATATATATTCGAGTATGTACGAGTATTAACTGTTTGCAGCATTCGCCACATATACATAGGTAATATAATTAAACAATCAAAGGTTTCGCGAGTTGTGGTAACAATTCGTTAAATGAAGCTTGCGAGCTAGAAGTAAACACCAATCCCAATGTATTTAACGCGTCGTAGTTCCATTTTAACAGAAACAACCGAATAGTTTGCATATTCAGTCTCTTTAAAGCTCAGAGCTATGGAAAATTTGCTTAAGGACTGGTTTGGATCGTGCCAAGCAAAACTCATTATTTCATAAATACGGTTTTGTTTTTTAAAAAACGTATTGGAATTTTTCTATGTGCATATTCTCGAAGATTTTGACTTGTCTTTGATGACTTTATTATTGTGTCTCTTTGAGATTTTAAGTTGCTTTGTTTTAATAACTATATTCTAATAAACCTTAATTTAACGTAATAGATAACAACAATAAGTGTGAGAATACTGAACATTTGACCGAAGGACTTCAGAAATTTGGCTTAGGAGAAACTTCTGAGGCATTAATTTGTTCTAAATTAGATGACCATTACACATATATGAGATATCCGAGCCTGGCATATCAGGAGCACTCCTATGGTAGTGCTCAGTTTCTCAATGTCCAAAATGTACAAACTACTTCGTAATTAACGACACCTTGACTACACCTCACTTCAATCTCTTAATTCCCTTAATGAAATCATCAAATGGAGGCGGTAAAGTAAAATTTTAATTTGTCATGATAAACAAACGCGCAGGAACAAGCATATTTATTTATTTCTTACATTATGGGTAGATGAAAAAGCGTATTATAGGGTAAAACGTGGTACAGGGCCATGTAAAAACAGATAAAAAGCGGAAATTGATTTCAATCTAACTTAATATGTACACAATGTTAGATTCTGCTTATTATATCATTTTACGTCTGAAAGATTTAGCAAAAAGTAAAAATATTATCATAGCTTTTATCTGTATAAATATAACTTTTTTTTATTTGGCATTGCTACTAATTATTGTCTAGTAGCAGCATGGATTTCAAAACAAAAGACTAAATGTCTCCTTTCAAACGTCTTTTAGAAATTTGAAAGGAGCTAAGTTATATTTAATAAAATCCCAAAACAACTTTACACATTAAAAATAATACTGGCATGTTAACCATCTTTAAAAGTGCAAACCTACAGATTTGGTGTCTACCGAAAACAAGTTGGTGCGAAGCATTTTAATGATAATGTTTGATATAGAAAGATACCCATAAACTAGTAATACATACATTTTATTGAGAGGCAAAACAAGTTAGAAATATGTAAACCTGGAGAGAGCGTGTAATATGGGAATCAACCAATCAATTTAGGCTTCATTATTTAGCAGTTTATCTCCGATTGATGTGAAAAATTAGCGCAAATTAAACTTACTTGTTTAATAGAAGACCTTAATTCTGGATTCAAGTAGCGCTCAGGTCGTTCTCCGCCCTCCCCAGTATTTGAACGAGCTCCTACTTTGTTCATAGCTATGGCCAGAGCTGTATGTGCCTCTGATGAAATACTGCCCAAACTCATTGCACCTGCATAAAAAGATATTAGTTTAAAGACCAAATGAAGATTATCGTCTTATTTATATTGAAGCTTCAAATAAAACGATCTTAAAGGGTAGTGTTGATGATTAAAGTTATTTCTCTCTCACAATATTTCAACAAGGTAAACAATGTTTTCAATTTTGTCATCAAAAGAGATGGACTATAATAATAATAATACACTATATTCATTATTAAAGAAATAAGTATGGAATTAAAGTAATTTTAGAACTCAAGATCCGCTTGCCATATAAATGTGAACGGTTGAAGTACCCCAATTTCTGGTAACAGAAAAAATAGTAAAACCTTCGTTTAAACAAAATAGTTAAATTTTTGCTGTATTATTTCGTGATCGTTCCTGCGGAAATGACAAGTGTTAAATTTGGATTCCATACACTATCATGGAAAATGCTTCGAATGAAACTGCCTTTTTGTCAGGAATCTGCGTGCCCATCTGTTTGCGCAGCATAGCCATTTCAAACAAAAAATGTATTATTTTTAAAATTTGAGAAATCTATGCGCACAGAAAAAACCCACCAGTGGAAAACTTTTTTACAATCTCTGCAGCGGACTCCACTTCGTCAATATTGACGGGCTTCTTAGCGTAGACAAAGTCCAGCTGTCCACGGAGGGTGCACGCCCTGTTGTTTTTGTCCACGGTTTCGACAAAATTTTTAAATTTTGCCATATTGTTCTGAGATGATGCAGTCTAAAAGCAACGTTCCAAAATAGAAAATTGTTATAGCATATCCACGTGAAATTAAAAATTGCAAGAGCGATTTTCATGAGATGTTTGTGCCGAATGATGATGGCGCAATAACAAAAAATATTTATTTCACGTAAAAATGGTTTTATAATACGCATAAAAATATTTTCGCGGTTTAGATATACGTTTGTGGCAAAATGAAGGGCATTATACGAGAGGAAGACGACTGGATGAGTTCATCGGAATAACATTCAAGAAATATTAAAAAAAGGTGAACCCATTTTTTTGATTGTTAGAAAAGCAGTTCGATGCAAAAGAAATATATTAAAAAAGTTGTTCGAACTGTTGATTTTTATTGTTTCATAACGATAAAATAAAGTACCATACGTGCATAATATTCTCAGTTGTTTAACAGATTTCGTTTTCTAGAGGCATTGCTACTTGGAGTGATTGGTACCTCTGATTTTTGTGACAAATGGTTTCTGACAATAGATATGATTTCATCAAATATTGAATCCATGAAGTATTCCATTTCGCCTATACGCTCTAGTAATTGATTCAGGATGTCACAAATCAACCGAACCATCCTACTTTAAAACCACATCGAATTAGGTTTACAGCCCATCGAAATTATCCAGACGGCCAATCTCGTGTGTGTTTTATGAATATGTGCATATTTGCATGATTTTATGTTGTACTGGCAGTCGATAACATTTGTACTAACCACTGGACATGAGGTACGATCTAACCTTGGTTGGACTGTCGTTTCCAGTGGTTAGTACGAATTATGTGGAAGGCTTCGGAGTGCGGGGACGAACCAGCACCGAGCCAGCACGAAGATTAATTCAACGTGAACTTGGAAATGAAGATCAATCGGATCTATGCAGGGCTGATAGTGCAAATCTACCACAACCGAAAGAAAATCGTGGCAACTTTAAATTTTATTATTGAATTTCGCAACATAGCAAAAGAAATTTGTAGCTTGTATATGAATTGAACGAAAACTGGAAAATTGCTTACGTGGGCGCGCATGTGTTCATGTGTACCTCAGCGAGTACGTTTAACGCTTCGAGTTAATTGTTTTAAAAAGTGTGTTTAATTCGATGTTCAAACAATGACTATATAAATTACCAGATGATTCAGTCGAGTTTCAGGTTAACAGAAAATTGCCTTTTCCCTTTGGCTTTTTATATTTCTCCTGTATAATAAAATGATAAATCCCAGTAACATTCATTTCGCAATTCAAATTACTAATGCATACAAATGGCTGAACTAAAATTTATACATGACATCGAATAAAGCCAAGTAATATAGGATGGCTGAAATTAAGTTAAAACGGCTTCACATATGCTTATGACTGGTTGATATAAAAACAATCACTACAATTTTACCAAATTAGTATGTGTAGCGCATGTCCTTGTATGCTCAGAATTCAGCTAAATATCATTCAAATGAATTAATATCAATTTCTTTCTTCACGTGCCAGACCAAAAAGTACGTTTAGTTGGGTGTATGCATCCTGCCCAATTAATGTATTGACAATATCATTTTTTTTAAATTAATTGATGTCCTTTTAGAACAATGTGAAATTGCGCGATAATGGATGGCGTCTACGGTTATAGCGGCGACAAAGTTATAAATATTATTTATTGCCGCAGTTAACTATGTCAGTATGAGTGATCTAAATGTTAGTGCCTAAACACCAGGCTTAATTAAGACACGATATGATTCAATTGATTTATTACATGTCCAAAGCATGGTGTGATGTAAGATGGACTGATAAAGATATACGAGAATGAGTGTCCAAATACCTCTTGAGAAAATGTGGACACCGAGTTCAATAACTTCGTTCAGTGATTGCTTAAATATAATGAGATTGACTTTTATATAAATCTACCAAACTTGGTTTAATAAGTTGTTACTACCACCCACGCAATCAATGGCTGCCTATTTTTATGGCTTAATAACTGTCAACTTTCTGGTGGGATGAGTTTACTTTCGAAAAAAACTTCGGTAACATGACGTCCGAATGTTTGATGTAAAAATACAAACAGTGGATGTAAAACACAGGTTTCACAAAACGAGAATCAGGTAATTAATCAGTTCCATGGTGCGTAAAAACGCCTTTTAAAATGCTTCCCTAACAGATTTTCACAAATTGACTTTATAAAGAACAAAATGTTGTTGTTGAGTTGAGTTCCAACGAAAAGAAAATGGTCTTCTTTATACTTTGTGTATACCTGAGAAAAAAATAAATCTAAGAATCAATATACGATCTACTTCTCAAATAAAATTGCAGATGCATAGAAATAGGTCAACCAAAATTTATATAATTAACACAAAACTTACTTGCAATTGTGCGACAGATTCCGGATCGTTTATATGCTTTTCACCGCCAGAACGCCAGTGGTATAATCCTGGATTGTTGGAGAATTGGTTAAGACTTGGTGTGTGGTCGTTCGCCTCACCAGAACTGCTAGTGAGTTTGTAGTCTTTGCAATAATTTTCCGTGTCTTCTGTACCTATTAGACAATGCGATTTCGATTACAAATCGTTACTGTGTTCATGTGACAAGCATTCGTGTTAATTGGTCAATAATGGCATAGTTGTACACTCCAAGCAATCTCCAGCATAAGCCTGATATTAATAAAAAGAAACATCGAAGGAAAAAATCGACTATGGTCTGGCCAGATGATAGCCAAATTCATCCTCAATGAGTTTAGCCTAGGTGGTCCCTAATCAAACCAACGTTATGTAAACAAATTTTCGGTTCTACCAACTCATTTTAACTAAGAATCATATACAATTTACAGTTAAATGTTTGAATTAGCTCCATTCAGAATGGTACGCTAGATAATGAGAAGAACTTGCCTGTGTCAGAAAGTCCACGAAAAGCCATATTGAATCGAGCAACAGCTTCTTTGGCGAGCACGTTGAAATCCGCACCACCAATTCTAGAAGCCGTGTTTGTAAAACATCGATCAACGACCTCGTTGGCAAGACCAACGGCCTCGAATATTTGCGCACTCTTATAACTCTGTAATGTGGAGATGCCCATTTTCGCCATCACCTAGTTAGAATCAATCAAAAAATGAAACTGCTAACAAATTATCATAGAATATATGCTTTACAAGTGTAGTAATGCATCCATGATGCGTACGTTTGGCATAAGGGAGTAACAAATTTGCTAGAAGGTTGGCGCTTGTTTAATCAAATTCCACCAGTGGTTCTGACATCTACTGATGGGTTGCTAATTCAGTAAAGGTTATTTCTATTTTTTTATAGTGTTTCATAAAGGATAAATAAGTTTTCCAACCACGCTTTGTAAAGGACGGAGAAGATAGTTTTGCCAACTTAATACCATATTTGTATTAACTGATCAGTAATCATGTATTAAATCGCTGGGACTACTTCTTTTAGGGTCAAATTCTTGGACAGGTTTCGTTGAGATGCCTATTATTTGTTCCTATTTATGTGCTGCTACATGTAAATTTGAAAAGGTAAATAATAAAATTAAATGATCAGTGGTTGCGCGGTCGGTGATAAAAATTACTTTAATCAAGGTTGCGATCTTCATATGAACACCTGACTAATTATGTGCATACATAACCACTGAGCCACTCTGCCGTACAAAAGAAGGGCTAACAAAGAAACATCCTTTAGTATATAACTGAAAAATGTGTGTAGTGTGCGGCAGGGTGGCTCAGAGGTTAGAGCACAAGACTCAGAAGCAGTAGTGCCCAGATTCAAGCCCTGTCCGCGGGAAGTTCTGGACAGTACCTGTTGAGTTCTGGCTGCTAGGGACGAACTCTGTCTACTGCATGAATTGCCTATTCTACAATACAAAATACTTAGTTTATACTGAAATACGTATGCAAATAATGTTTCAAGTGTTTATATAAAGATCGCAAGCTTGATTAAAGTAAACAAAAAGATGTTTGGAGAAATAAGACAGTTGAAAGTTCGTGTTCAAAAGCATTGCCCTGTGTGTGTGTGTGTATGTGTGTGTATGTGTGTGTTAAGTGTGATGTTTATTTTAGTATTAAAAAATAGTCTCGTGGTTTGTTCATAATTAATGCTTGGAAATCTCCTTGAAATGGTAGGTTCAGTTAGAATTATTTGTTATAGTCTTCGGTTAAGCGAATCCGGCGGGTTCCACGTTAAGATAAAATAATTCATCGGATAGTTGGTCATTTCGACGATCTGCTTCAAATGGTCTTTATCTTCTTCGACCTCGTGCTTATATTATACCATCATAACTGGGTTGACTAAGTCGTTTACACAGTTTCTGTTGCCGCTGGAGTCACGAATGTATTGTCCCGTAAATGAGGATTTCCAATGTAACGAATTATTCAAGCTGCCGTCGTTCTCTTTGAGCAAAGGAATGTCGAAAAAAGAAAAACACGTTCCTTATTTTCTTTCTGGTGTGCATTTGGTATCCTGATCATCTACTTCCAACTGGTTACAAAGGTAGCAAAAAACTCCTCCGTTATTTGCAAAGCAAGGTCAGAAAAATATATAATCGATTTTGATGCACTTAATAGCAAACAGCAAGAATCTTTGCTGAACGTGCAAACATTTTATCAATAGAATGTAGTGTTTGACTGGCCTCGATTAGAAAGAATCAATACGTATATTCGGCTAGCACAGAAGATCTCACTAGTAAAATCGCCAGAAAATGTAAGATGAACATCAAAAGAGGCAAAAACAAGCTGATGTGGCGCGAAGCAAGAAAAGACTGCGCATGTGACAGTAAAAATAAGCTGAATGATTGAAAAAAAATCTGCAAAAGCGGACAATGAGAATTTACATGAAATGTAATCTAATCATTTGAATTATAAATAAATGCGCTCATTTTCCTCAAATAGATGGTAAACCATGCCCTGATATGTTTAAACGAACATTGGTTGCTCGGACGTTGATAACAATGATTTAAACCAAGTTTGCGAACTTGATATAAACAACAATACCATTTTATACAAATTTTTAAGTGTAAAATAAGCATTGTATAATATAGAAAAGGCCATTTATTCCGTCGACCGATTTCGTCTTTATTGGAAACTGATTTAAAACATCAACAAGGACGAAACCGGTCTACTGGATGAAATTATTTTTTCTACATTATACAATGCTTAGTTAATACTGGGAGATGTATGCATATAAAGCCTTCATAGATACTACTTGACATTGAACGAATTTACAAGATTTCAGACAATTTGAAAAAGTTAGCAAAAACGGACATATTTCCTGGCTTGCCTAGCAAAACCCATACCATGCACCAATATCACATATATAGTAAAACCTTAGCATACTTACATTCTTTCTTTTGTAAAACATGTATACTCAACGTGTAATATACATTTATGTGTAGTTAATCTTAACTGCCTTACTTTTTCCAAGAACTTAATGAAGATATTCACAAATACGTTTACTTTCATCTTTTCAATGCGCGTTTTTTTCCTACTGAATAATAAATAAACTATATCTATATTCTGACAGCCAACATATAGGGATAAAATGAGATTAGTTGACAAATTTCATTTGCAATACTATTATACCGACACAATATATCTTCATGCCACTTTTCAATAATGAAATATATATATATATATATATATAAATATATATATATATATATATATATATATATATCGGTCTAGTTTTGTTGAAAACTCCCCTGTTTAAAAACCCAGAATAGCTATGAGCGTGGATTAAACCAAGGAGCCACCCTCCCAGTCACGTTACTCTGCCGCTGTGTGAGGGATGGCGTCCATTGCGGGAAATCTTGGTTATTACAAAAATACTCTCCTGTTGAGTCCTAATTTTACGTGAATTCATTTTATCTTTATAAATTTAATATCTAATAAAACAATAGATTCATTACACTAAATAATATCATTTCGGACTTATTGGTCAATCATCCATAGCTTTCTGAAGCAACATTCGTTTGTGTATGCTTTCATGTTAGTAATATTTCAATAAAAGGAAATAATATTCATTAAATAGAAGACATTTTGCTTATTCGCTGAAACTATTCTTCAATGCCATTTAGGCTTCACTTGAAGGAAAGACTAACCAAAATATATTGGATAATATTTAATGGAAAATTGTGCGAAGCGTGTGGCAGTTCTAAAGAGATGTCATGTAGGCTTCATATAAAGGAAAATCTAACCAAGAAACATTAGTTAGTATAACTCAAAATTGGGTGTATTGTACGGCAGCGTGGCCCATTGGTTAGAACACGAGATTCAGAAGCAGACCTGCCTAGGTTTGAGCCATGTCTGTGACAAACTCTGGACAGTGCGTGACAAGTTCTCAATGAGGACGAAAACGGTCAACTGGATGAATTTCATTTTCTACACCATACAATGTTTGGTTTACACTGACGAAGGTATATACGAAACAAGTCAGGTGTTTATATCAAGAATGCAAACTTAATTTAAATAATTGCTAAGAATTTTCTTATTAATGTCATTCGAATATTGATTTTATTTGCGCCATGATGTTACAGAAGGAAGGTTCAACTGATGTAGAAATCGAGTATTTTATATCTTTGGGAAGTCAATTTTTATATATAATCGCCTACCCTAATTCTCTGCCCCCGGTTCGCTTCTCCTTCTCTACTTATAATCTTCAATATTACCGCGAACATCATTGTCAATGAAGTTATTTATCTGGTTTTTGTGTCCGTTATAATGACTAAATTCCTTTGGTATTTAGCAGAGAATTAAAAATAGTAATGACAGTGTTTGGTCCAAGTACAGAAATTGTTGAAAATAAATATAGTAAAAGATACTACAGTACTACCGCAACATTAAAATTCGCATTGGATAACACGCATACCTGCGTATTTAATTATATATCTATAAAAGTCATAGATATATCAAGGTAGAAAAATAGTTATGTACTGTTGTTTGAATATAAGTATAATTAAAAATTTCTTAGAAGAGTTTAAATCTATGTACTTGACGAGTCCTGTGCTAGTTGATGAGTAATCAGAGAACCACTTAATCATTTCCGAACACTAATGTAATAATACTCAGGTGCGTAGATTTAAAGTCATATATACTTTTACATACCATTTGCCAGATATGTGCACAAGTACACTAGTACGCATATATATATATATATATATATATATATATATATATATATATATATGCGTACTAGTGTACTTGTGCACATATCTGGAAAATGGTATCCGGAGGCCTTATATTTGGTCTTAACTAAACATTATGAGGGAAGTTGTAACCCCTTTGAATTAAGATGTTTAAAATTAATTTAATTTTGGACACAAATACCACAATTGACTTCTTTTATGTTGAAATTAAGGCTATTTTTTAATAAAACTTCCTATAGAAGATTGTAACGTCCAATTGTTTCACATTTCTCACCCAAATATATAGAGTGTAGGGTGTAATGCCGGTTTCTCCTGATGAGTCGCCAGTAAGCACGAAACGAATGTTTAGATGAGGTTATAACTTTTGGCCATGCTGACTTTGGTTTATCTTTCTGGTTTGTTACTAAGCGCGCATCACCTAATACACAAATTTATATATACTCAGATTGGTGTTTATATAAATCTTCCTATCGCGGTTCAAATAATTATTCTCACCACCCGGGCGCACAGATCTGTTAATTTGTTCAGCCTTTGCGGAAACGTTTTCCCATTTTCCAAAAAGGTTTAACCTCAAAATGCTTGTGAATTCACTTCGTTTGTAATCGGTTATTCCTGTCTATATAACGCACTCACAGGATATGGCATTATTCTTAGTAGACAAAGTTAGACTGATCGATTGCAGGATGCTTGTACTCCACATTTATGATCAGCAAACTTTTTGTTATATAAAAAACCAACAGTTATGTATAAAAAATCCTAGAAATCAGTTTTTATTCTTCGATTACATTTATTCAGTTGTTTACGGTTTTATTTCGTTTGTGTCGTTAGTTCCAAAACATTTTGTAATATATGATTTTTGAATTAATTTAATTTGGAAAACAAATTTTTGCAAGCCTACTGAAGGTGAAAGCCACATAAATCATTTTGCTTTCCATATATATATATATATATATATATATATATATATATATATATATATATATATATATATATATATATATATATATATATTCAATGTGGCTTGATCCTTCGATAGTCAGTTTGCAGTCGTACTCTGATGATGCTCGTGGCAGGTCGAAACGCGTCAGTGCGTGAGACTGGCGGTAGTTTTGGTAAATAAGCTGACGACTGGTTAAATACAATAGGATTGTTGCTTACTTCAAGCTCACAAACTTGTTTTCGACACTTTTTTGACATTCTTTTCCTGGGCGTATTCAAAATTAAAGAGAAAGATGATAGTCGGGAAAGAAAAATAGATCGCAAACAGATTTGAGCTGGACAGTAGATCTGTGAGAGAATAACTGTTCTGAAAGATGCCAATGCCGTAAAATGGTGGCGAATAAAACGACTTTATCAGAAAATGAGTACCCAGTTAAACTAATTGATCAACCATGGAGGAAAAATTAAACGAACGTTGGTTGCGCGGGTGGTTTTAAATATTGTTCATATCAAGTTTGCGATTTTGATGTAAACACCAGTCTCATGGTGAATAAATTTCTACAAAAAAGAAATAATGCTGCACATAAACAAAAGACGATATATGTTTGTGTATGTATTAAAGGGTATGCACAATACAGAATATTTACTCAAAGTATTAAAAAACCAATGACCTTTTTGATGCTAAATACGAAAATGGTGTTTATTTTATGGACCAAGACACCTGCTAGATATTGCTTGTTGCGAAGAGCTAATATATATGCAATTTTGTATTAGGTACTGTGCACCCAGTAACAAATTATTTCAAGAAAGGCCAGAAGGATAAAACAAAGTCAGCATGAAAAGTAAGGCATAATCTCCTGTGCATAGTCGTTTCATGTTTACTGGCGACTCATCAGTAGGAGACCGTATAAAGCCTTATATTCACTATATATTTGGGTGAGGTATGTGAGACCTTTGGGCGGTACAATTTCCTGCTAAGCATAAACGTAAAGGATAAGCTCTGCAATTTAAGAGTTCGTTATTGTTTATTTGTAAAAATGCCATAGATTCTTAGTTTATACTGACAAACTGTAAGTACTTAATGGGTCAGGTGTTTATATCAAGTTCGCAACCTTGATTATAGTAAATGTTATCATCGCCCGCGCAACCAATGTCCGTTTGATCTTTTAATATTTTCAAATTGTAGACTTTGGTCTCGCTCACATCGTCTTGAATTTCAAACACAAAGTACAGTCATTGTGGTATACTCATTTAAAGTTTAGAAATGTATGGTTATTTACACATTGCCTAGTCAGAACTAATAATGCCAAGTTAGATGTGCATTACCTTATAAATTTCAGACATCAAATGGTGAAGGATATCGTGTACGAATATTAAGAGCATCTATGGTATCACGTCGATCTCAACTTAATTGGACAGAGGACTTCATGCACGTAGACAAGACAGCCACATAATTCGTAGAGGATTTGTTAGATAAAGTGTTCGTCAACTGCACATTTCAGCCAATTACTTATTACTTAATTATAATTGAGGATGAGAATGGACAATCTTTGAAGTATGTTAATATATTTATAAATGTAAAATTAAAATATAACTACATATGCATATATATTCTTATAAATATAAAATAAATCAAAATATTGCTCAATAATATAGTTATTAATAATAAAAATATCTCTACTCTTATCTACTGCCCTAAAACTGTGATTCTTTTTGCATCTGAACTAATTAAATTCATAGCATATCGCATTTATTATATCAGTTCATGAAACCTAGACAAAGCGCAAAGAGGCTAGTCACTTCAGACTTAGCCATGTCTAGTTCTGCAATGTTCAAATATAGATTATTTTCTTACCTTTAAAACGATATAATGTAAAATAATTCTTGAAATCAAGTATTTGCGCTTGATTTGAACACCAATTCATTTGTACTTAATTAGTCCAAAAATATAAAAAAGACTATTGTCAGTCATAAGTTACAAGGGCAAGTAAAATTATTAATCAATAATATGATTGCTAATGAGGAATTGGATTCGACGCATGGTAACACTCTCATTCAAAGAGATACGGTTGCACCCAGAGTTTATGGTTTAGTTAAAGTGCATAAGCCGGGTAATCCTTTAAGAATTATAGTGAATGTACAACACTCCCCAACATATAAAATTTCAAAGTTTTTGTGCCATAGAATAAGAAAATATTCCTATTTCTTAGAACATACCTTGCTTAACTCATATCATTTGGTTGAAATTGTTGATAAATGTGTACTAGATGAAAAGGATAGATTAGTAAGCTTAGATGTAGTATCTATGTACACGAATATACCGGTACCTGAGGCTCTGGATTGTTTTAGACGTTTTCTAGTTGATCACCCCTTAATATTAGAAGGAAGCAAAATGACGATAGGACACGTCATGGAGATGATGTGTATTTGTATGTCCTCCACTTATTTTAAATTTCGGAAGGAATTTTATAAACAAATTCGAGGCGTTCCAATGGGACAACCTTTGTCGGTCCCAATAGCTAATATCTTTATGCATTATTTGGAAAATAATCTGTTGGATAAGACTCCACTGAAACCAAAATTGTACCTACGTTTCTTGGATGACATATTAATGATCTGGAACCATGGTGATAATGAAATGGTAAATTTCTTAAATTTAGCTAATCGAATGAGCGAACTCCAATTTACCTTAGAAAGGGAATCATCAGGTGAATTACCATTTTTGGATGTCAAATTAATTAGAAATGGTCAGAAATTACGAAGATATATTTATAGGCAGAATACTTATTGAGGAAGAAGAGGTGAACATAAAAAAGTATGGACAT
The DNA here is from genome assembly GCA_029291075.1 of Eudiplozoon nipponicum. Taxonomy (NCBI): domain Eukaryota; kingdom Metazoa; phylum Platyhelminthes; class Monogenea; order Mazocraeidea; family Diplozoidae; genus Eudiplozoon; species Eudiplozoon nipponicum. The sequence continues at coordinate 27,920 of JAQBSW010004467.1, read as the reverse complement.
ATTGCTAAATTCGATCTTGCTCCTCATGTAGTGGAGACTGGGCACACTATCAACTGGAAGGAATGCAAACACAGCAATATGTAGTCGTAATAGGATGACGAGGTTGATTAGAGAATCTATCTAATTTAAATCTAGAGATAATGTTATGAATGAAACAGCTGTTGAAATATCGTTAGGTCCGATTTGGTATACCGCATAAGCTAATGACAGGAAAAGGCGATTACATGAATTAGAAACTGAAGCTAGCTCCAGTAAAAGATTAAGAACATCGGATTAAGATTGACTAATTAGTGGGCTTATTATTCAATTATTGAATAATCACTTATTAAGAATATAGTATTTCTAAATTTCATCTTTAACTTCTCGTTTGTTTTTAAAACTCTTAGTGATTTGAACCCTTATTTTGTGTTTTGCACCCCCACCCTACTTTTTGAGATTATTCTTATAGTTCAATATTTAGAAGTAATAATTTGTCTGACGCGTGCAAAGGGTAAATTAATGTCTATTGACTGCAGTTTCATTTATATGTACGTACATGTGTATCAATTATATTTAACGGAATCTTTTTAGTTATGTATACACATACACATGCACATGCGTGATGTGTGCCTATTTAATGGTACGCCGATAACTGTTATAAACTAGTCTATCTTGAGTGCAACCCTAGTGGTTTGAATTGAAATTTAATATGTGCATTGGTCTTTCGGTCTTTTTATGACGAGTATTTCTGAATTATTGGTCTCTCCCACCAGAAATTGTGAGAGCAATCTCAGTTATGTGATTTTACATTGAGTTTATAAAACGAACTGTTAACGCATGCAGTTGATAAATTATTATTCAGCCACTCTAGTCTCAATTAGATAAATGAAAATAACAGTTATGGAAATGCACACAAACATGTGGCACGCGAATATCTAATGAAAGGGCAGTCTGAAGTATAAATATTATGGCTAGAGGAAATAACGCGTTTGCTTAATAAGTTTCGTTTGTTCAACTTGTGAGGTATGTTCTGACTGATGAAGGCTATCGATAAGTTTAGCCGAAATATTTCGAAAAAAATAGAACTACTGGAACAATAAAAGCTGCGTTAGTCAAAATGCAGATCAGGTAATTTCAATTAATCCAGGTTCGCAAAAACAATCTTCATTCAAGAAACATTTCGACATAGGTATTGATGCGTGTTGAACTTCCATGATCATCAGAACGTGGAACTGACGGCACTTTTGCTATGCTGTTCAGCTTTTTCAAATAAAAGTGGATTGGAGCTTACTTAAAGCTTACAAACTTGCTTTCAAGAATTGCTATTGCTCATGTGTCTGAAAATAGTTTTGCTATGTTGTTCAACTGGTTAAGTATTATGGGATTGATGCTCAATTTCAGCTGGCAAACTTTATTTCAAGAATTGTTATCATCACTCGAGCAATAAATGTTTGTTTAATGATGTAGAATAATTTTGATAGGAATCTTTCCGCGTGCATTATTTTAGTTTTTAGGAATTATGTGCTATTTTTGACACTTGATTGAATTTTTTTTCTCGTCCAATCAACCCAGATTTCTTCTGTAACATCTTTTGGAGAGTTGAGCTATGATTAAGATAATTATTTTCAACTGCATTGGACGTCATTGCTATTTTATCTGAGTTTACGTTGTTTTAGACAGATTTATTAGTGCTGGCATTAGAGACAGTGAATTAAACATGCACACAAAATGTTGATTTTTGCAGGAGCTACAACCTTTTAAATAAGATTCCGGAAAGGTTATTTTATTTATCCATTTTTTAGGCTTTTGGATAAACCTATGTAAAGAAGGTCACAGACAAATCGAGATTTATGAAATTTCATCAATGCTTACATTAGGATCAGGCTTTATTGTTCATTGATCGAAAAAAGGCTAATCCAACATCGGTTTGAGTTTTTGGGTTAAAACGGAGATTTATAAAAAAATTAATGTGTGCAAACGTACGTAAAAGTCAGTTTATATGTGTTTGGCTCTTTTCACGATTCAAAATGTAAACAAATAACAAGCAGAGATGCACAAAGCGATACGTTGTAGATCTACGTCTATTACGTAACCATACTCGTATGACGGAGCATTGATCTTATTCAGAAAATGGAGAAATCTTGGTTAAAAATAATAAGCGTTACAACTTTCTCATTTGCAATTAAACAATAAGTGGTTACGCGAGTGGTGGTAACAATTCTTTAAATCAAGTGTGCGAGCTTGAAGTAAACACCAATCCCATTCTATTTAACCAGTAGTCGAACAACATAACAAAACTATCGTCAATTATTGTTTAATTGTATTGTCTACATATATATATATATTATATATATATATATATATATATATATATATATATATATATATGTGTGTGTTTGTGTGTGTTTCGAAAGCTAAAACAGCTAATTTTAGTGACTGCAGAAAAATTGTGCAGCCTACATCTGCAGTCACGTACAATGTATGCAAGACTACTAGAATTGAGTGCCGCACATCTTATTTTTTTCCCCATTTATATGCAATGCGGTTTGATCCTCGCTAGTCAATTTGCCAACGTACTCTGACGATGATCATGGAAGGTCGAAACGTGCCAGTGCGTTGCGACTGGTGGTATTTTTTTTCATTTGTATTTTAACTCTAGATGCTGTTGTTAGGAACAAGTGCCGACCTTTCGAAGAAGACATTTAATGATCAGTTCTCTATAGGAAGAGCTTAGAATCGTAATGATAAATCATAAATTTTAAACAAATTGGATACAAATTTGCAGAAATTGAAAGACGAAGACATAATAAATACATATTGCTTACATTATCTATAAGATCTAAAGATAAAAAGAACCATTAAAAGCAACAATGGGGATTAGATGTACAAAAATGCTTTCTTTTAGAGAAAGACAGATAGATAGACAAAGACAAATAAGAAAATCGTTAGAAAATTTTTTTAAATAGATTTTAATTTTTTAAAATTTAATGCCAAGCTACATTATAGTTGGGTAAAAAATTGATGTAATTATAAATATGCATAAATGTAGGCCAAAGAAATATGTGCACAAAAATGAGACCTATAATTCTTCTCAAACGTTTGATAGATTGATACATAAATCTACGTAAAGAGATATCAGAGCAAATAGAATGACAGATTGATCAATTATTAAAATTCTTTCGATATGTAGATAGATATTATCAATAAATGAATAAAGTTAAAATATGCAGAGCAATTGAATAAGTTTAATCATAAAATAAATTAGAATGAAAATATTTAGTTATAGTAAAAATTCGCTAGATTATGATTGTACTTTCATGTTATAAATAAAGTACCAATGATATTGCGGAATATACATATACAAATATATATGTTTATATATATATATATATATATATATATATATATATATATATATATATATATATATATATATATTATTCGTAAACTGTAAGCGTAACATTTTTTTTAAATCAATCAATTGTGTAGTTATGAAAATTCGAATTACCTTTAGAAGGCCGCATTCGATAGCAGTTATGTAATTTTGTACAATATCTGCTTCAGTGTTTTTGTCCGACTCACTGATTAAGTCCAGTTGATAAAGGGACGACACGCTTTCAAATACAATGTAAGGACACACGGCATCCGCGCCAAAACCGACCAAGGTACAAAAATGATGTACCTCTCTGTGAATAATCGTAAAAACGCATACATAGTGTTCGGTATTACAACATTTACCACTATATCCTTTTATTCATCAAAAGCTTATGATTTTTTAAATTTTTCCAGTCAAATAAGTTTTAGTTTTTTTAACATCACGCAAATTGTTCCATTTTTTCGAATTATTTCTGCGTGTGTTGATGAATGCAGTAGTCAGTTTATATCTGTTTTGTGAATATCTATCAATTTTAATTTTCGTTTTGCCGTTTTAATATAATTACGTGGAGATGGGCTACTCCCTTAGACTTTAGGTAATCTAGTTTGTGACGTTGTCATTTAAAGCTTCCCGTTGGTGAACAACATTTATAATTTGAATGGACACATTATATTTCACATCGTCTTGAAATACATTTTCAATAAATATTGAATTCTCACAGTAAATGTGATGAACAAAGCATGCGTTTTTAATTGAATATGCAAACCTGATGCAACGCACGAAAGAAGTAAAATTTCTTTTAGAGTATCCACGGTATTATTCTGAATGCATTTGATTTGCACTATCAGTTTCGCAAAGAACCGACCAATCCCCATCTCCAAGTACGCCTCAAGTTCGTCTTAGTGGTGATTGGGTTCTGATGAGTCCTTACCATCTGAAGGCTTCAACATCGTTTGTACTAAACACTCGAAATGAGATATGATCTAGTCCTTGTCAACAAAGATTATATCGTTCTAGAGAGCATGTAACAAAACGTCAATCAATCAAGTCTAGATAAAACTTCAATTTCAGTGGTATTATGAATAGTTTTGAACCCTTCGGGGTGATGGAACGAATCAGGACCTAATCATTACAAAGACGAACACGACGTATACTTGGTAATTAGAATCAATCGGATCTTTGCGAAACTGATAATGCAAATCTACTATCCATGAAAGAAAACCGTAGATACTCTAAATGTGATGCTTGCAATCCAACGTGTATTTTTAAAAGACACGACCTTTGGCCACTGCAAAAAAAACAAATTAAGCACGAGTAAAAAATATAAGATTAATTCATTCTGTTTGAACAATTCAAAGTTATCGCTTAAAAAAGTCTTAAATATGCTGACGATATTAATTAGAAGGCGCAGACTAAAACAAGACTGTGACGACTTCACGATAGCTGCCTGGATTCGGGTAGCAACAAACTGACAGCGCTATCCAGATGAATGTAATACTTGTCTTTTACAGAGACTTAGAGTATCGTCTCACTAGTACTCATGAGTGGTACAGTAATTTAGGCATTAGTAATTAAAATACCGCAACAAATATTATTATTATTTGAAGTTTCTACTTTCAAATATTAGTTTATTAAATTCACTGTTAGGCGCGAAGTCACATTATACCACACTAATCTTTCAAAGCATATTTTTATAAAGGGAAGACGTTGGAATATTAACGAATAAGCTTTACTAAAAAATAGGTAGACTAAAAATAACCATCATTTTCAAAGTGAAGTTCAACATACAAAAAGGATCTGTCGCCTAATATGATCAATTTTATAAAATGAACATGCTTGCAAGTATTTTGAGATCACTAGCTATAAATATAAAACAGGTTATATTTTTAATGGTTTTTTAGCATCACATTATTTACGCAATGATCGTGTTAAATAGAATTATTTAGCGAATCACGATTTGTATTTTTCTTGACGGGTTTATGTCCTTCGATTCGACACACGTAATGAACAGTGTAATAGGACTTTTCTTTTAATGAATCTCTTAAGAACTGTTAGTATCTTCGTATCCATAAAACATTTCCGCATAGAATTCTAAATGTGTGACACTCCCAATGACCAATTAAGCAGCAACAAAATCGTAAGTAATTGATAATGCTGTTAAATCCTGTTTTCAGTGAGTGTACTTATTTCTACACCGATACCATTTCGAATATAATCACTCGCGTCGATACTCACAGACATTAACGAATGTGAGTTCGTGCATGTTTTCTGTTTTATTTTGTATTCCCTGATAATAGGAAGTTACATAGGGTTTTCCATACACTGATTATTCATGGAAAGTAATTAACAGTGCTTGGCTTACTCCAGGTGTTTGCGAATGGAAATGTGTGTAGAAGTGTGTGAATGTTTACTTATAGAATGTGACTGTTTTCAGGCACCAAAAGCTCATTGCCCAAAGCCAGTTGAGGAGCAAACGAATGACCAATGTCAACCAAATTCAATTACCAAAAATCCTTAAATATATTACCAATTACAGTGTATACGAGACTACTAGGGATGAGAGACGCATATTTAGCTTTTCATACTTATATATATATATATATATATATATATATATATATATTTGCATACAAATCTATATGCAATGCGGTTTAATCATCGTTAGGCAGTTTCCCGTCATTCTCTGATAAGGATCATGGAAAGTCGAAACGCGTCCGTACGTGTGACTGAGAGATACGTTTGCTATGTTGTACGACTGGTGAAATAAAATGTAATTGGTATTTATATCAAGCTCGCAAACCTGAACTTAAATAATTGTTATCACCACCCACGCAATCAATGATAGTTACATTTTACGTAATTGTTCGATTTGGAAAATAAAATAATGAAAATTAGATATATTTCCAACACCAGCCAATTTTTTGCACACCTCTTCACCTGGCTAGTTGTAGCTGTGCAGATTTCGTGTTCACTGATATCAGGAGATTGCGCATTTAACACATAAACCAACATAATATATTGATTCTGTTTCGGTTTTACGCATTACACGTTGAAAAAGTAGTAAACAGACATCTAGTCAAAAACTTCGAAGCAAATATGCCACGGTTTGAACCCCTTGCGCAGCAAAATTCCGGACAGTACTTGAAGAGTTCTCAATAAGGACAGAACCGGCCTATCGGAAGAATTGTTTTCGGTACATTATAATAAGCTTGGTTAATACTAACAAATGCTTATATAATTGAATTGGTATTTATATCAAGCTCATAATATTGATTAAAACTATTGTTATCACCATCCGCGCAATCGATGATTGTTCAATTTTTTCTATACTTAACTGCATAGCTCTTCCTGAAGTAGCTTTGTGTCTGTTATATAAGAAAAGATTGGAAGTAACAAGATGGAACTTTAAGTTCAAACTGATACCACAGAGACTCTTACATGACATAAAGTCTGATCAGAAGACAAATGTTAGTATATAAATGGCAGTGGTGTTTAGTGTTTGGAAGAGTGGTGCATTGAGCAAAATCACAGACTCCAAAGCGAATGTTTCCCGTTCGTGCTCCGTCTGCGGTAAGATTCTTGACAGTACTTGAGGTGTCCACAATAAAGACGAATCCAATCTACTGGATGAATTTTAATATGCAACTTGCATTTGCGAGATACTTGATACCACTCCTAGGTCTGCGTATGTTTGATTCCTTTACATTTCCAGGTACAAAGATTGTGCTGACTCCTGATTGATGGGTTCTCACTTATCCCGTTAATCTGAAGCAGTCCACAATTGGATTTTTTGAAAATTTTCGTGGATAAATCTTTTCAGATTTTTTTCCAAATCCTTGCGACTTCATTTCCGGTCACATCATCGGAGTTAACACCATACGGCAAGTGGAACCAACTTGTGGCAAATGTGATATCCTCATTTAAGACTGATCTATTTATATTGATTATATTTCTTATAGAATTGGTCTTATGTCTACCCCAATATTCGATTTTAATAACTATTCTCCTTTAATCACAATTATCCACGATAATACGCAAATCTCTCCTACGCAACAAAAAACTACATAAATGGCATTTGATTACTTATGTAATGTTTAGTTTATGCTAACAACATATAGAATCTATAATAAAAGCAGTAAAACTCTTATTTAGACGAAATTACAATTATTTTTGGCATATCTTGTCAAGTGAGACATTTTATTTGCTTAGTAATGTGCACAGTGCAATAAATCATTAGTTTCTATGAGGATTTTAATTGAATGGTGTGATAAACGAGGATTTGTTCAAGTTGTTTCAAATATAAAATAAAAGTTACTATTACACGTTAATTTAGAGGCGTTGTAAAGAATTCATGTATATTTGCGTGGTTTCGCCTGCAAACTCTGGTAACATCAGTTCAGTGGAATATATTCTGTGGCCTGGTACATCCCTTATCCGATATAGCCGGTTTAATTTTACTTTTATGTGCATTATTCTGATTTTTGCCAATTCATATGTAGTTCAGCTGTATTACACAATTATGTATTAGGTGTTGCGTAGCTAGTAACAAATTAGTTTAATTATGAGCAAAAGTATAAACCAAAGACAGCATAAACGGAAATTATAATCTCGTTAACATTCGTTTCGTGCTTACTGGCGACTCATCAGTAGGAGCCGATATTACACCCTATATCAACTATATATTTTGGTGAAGAATGTGGGAAAATAGAACGATACGCTTATTTTACCTGTTACTGACTGGTTATCCTATTTGATGCTACAGCAATTACTCTATTGATTTGTTGTGTGCAGTTTACGTAAGATAGAAATACATGTGTCATGTGGTAAAGATGACTTTGCTAACGGTAATACATGTATGTTACTTCAGCTAACCAAGTTTCCAAACGATAAAAAACTTTCTTCCTTAATAAATTGTAAATTTAAAGTCAGTTGTTTGTTTCTATCTACTGAAACCTTTTCCACAGCAACGTGATTTCGCAGTGTCTCCATCAAATTTAAATATAACATGATTGACTTTCACGGTTTTAATTTGCTCAATTACTAGATAAGATCCACGTATGACATTTCCATTACGCATTTACGGCTAAAACGAAGAGGAAAATGTAAAACAGCTTGGCAATATGGGCATATCTCAAAATCCGATTCAATGCACTCAAACGAGACTTGCTGTCAGATAGAATGCAAATGCTGTAAACGCATTTCGGTACTGAAATAAAATTGATAAGTGGTATCATAAATGTAGCAGCTGTAGAACAATCCGTCTGCAAATTCTGGCCAGTAGGTGATGAGTTTCCAATAAGGACGAAGCCGGTCTATTATATGAATTGCCTTTTCCACACTATACAATTCTTAATATATACTAACAAATGTATGAATTTAATGGGCCAGGTGTTTATATTGAGATCGCCACCTTGATTACCATAATTGTTATCAACGCACGCACAACCAATGTTCATTTAGTAATATAATGAATCAGGAGATGAAACGTTTATAAACATATGCATTAGACGTGGCGTAAAATTTAACAAGTTAGCTCAAAGTGAACACAAAAGAACAGAATAAACAAATGGTACACAACTATTTATTTATGCGTTCAGTGTTTCCTGGCTTCCAGCCAGTAACAGCCGGCACACTACCAACGTCCTATTAGGTAATCGGTCAAATAAGTTGCAAAAAAGGTACAGTATATACATCGAATACTAAACTTGCCTACATACAGGCTGGTAAGGAAAGCTATAACATTCGTGCCTCAAGTTTTGCATTCCAATACCGTATTTGAGTTGCTTTTGCGATATAAGGCAGCCATATCATAAACAAAACCTAAAGGCAATTATAGCTTTTAATTTTTTGTACAAAGCACGATATCAGTCTAAATACAGGGCCTTAAGTAACCCGTGTCACCAATTGGCAAGGACAGGATTTCACTAAAATTGAAAGCTAATAAGTTTCGATCCGAAAGGAGACAAATGCTGAAACTTAAAACAATTTTACATAGATGAACCTGCTGTTTATTTAACTAAAACATTGTTGTACCTTGAGCAGCAATGTCATTTTTCCGCCTTTTTCATGTGCGAGACTATTGATAGTACTCGGAGGTTGGTAGAATCTTGAATCTATTACATTTCCTGGAGCACAAATTTTGTTTGGCATTGATTGCTGAGTTCTCACTTGTCCCTTCACTCTGAAGCCATCCAGCAGATGTTTGTCTGAAAATGACCTTGGAATTAGATTTTCCGAATTTATGTCCCCCAATTTGTTTTTTTTTCCTGTGAGTATGATATCAACCCTGAAGATGGAACTGGAAATGAAGTCCCGAAAATCCGGAAAATCTGGTTCCAACGATATTTCCAGACAAGCAGTTGACGGACGGCTTCAAAATAAAACGACAAGTGCGAACCCATCGACTAATGCCAAATGACATCTGTGCACCTGTAAAATTGAAGGATTCAAGAGTTTATTCACATACGATTTCTATCAATTATTAGTTTAAGTGCCAAGCATAGATTATCTATGTGCCGCAATTGTTCAAATGTAGAGAATATCTTAATTTTGACCCATTACATTACAACTGTTTCTTTAACCTTGGGTTTATCATTTGATCCACATTCTATAGTTCACTTGCCGTAGTCGGTTTAGTCTAATTAAAGAATAATTATATTAGTATTGCGTGCAAATAATCGAAATGTATACGAATACATACGTGAGAGCATTAGGTAAACGAATTATCATTTTTACAACACGTGACCATGTTTAAAGAGTAACCTCAGCTTACCGGGCTTCTCCTGTCTCCACGATAATTGCACAGTGCATTCGCAAATGAATGCTTATAAGGTGTTGATGTACAGCGCCTACTGCCAACAATGACGGTATTGGTACATTAGCCGCTGCGACGTACTCACCATTAGCTTCTACCTTCAGCGTATAGCCTGTTGTCAGTTGTCGATCCGATAATATTAGTACCGACACTCCGTCTTCAACAATCGCCTTTTCTGCAGCCTTACAAATGGCAACCAGTCTTTCATCGAGACGTTTGCCATAGTTGTCAATACTTTCTGTGGTCGAAAAAAATACCATGCACTAAGGTAACATATTGGTCTTCGGAGTGTATTAAATAGACAAATGAAATTGAAAATTAAGGCATATTGTTTAGATAAATGTGGGTTACAAGACCTGTAACATTCTATATTTGATGTCACGTCATAGTTGAACAAAGTTAAAATAATGACGTAGGAACAAGATTTTCCATTGTTCTTTCAACCTAATTTTCGAGACCGAATTTCCAGACTCATCTTCAGGGTTGACACAATAGGCGCAGGAATAAAACACAGCTTTTGGCAAATGTGGTATCCTCATTCAAGACAGATATATTTATATTTATTTTAATTCCAAATGTATTTTTCAATTGTCTTCCTAATATCCGGTCTTCATACCTAGTCTCTAATACTCAAATGTATACAAAAACCTATCCTTGTCCCACTACGCGCACACAACCACTTATAAACATGTGTATTTTACTAAAGTGACATTTTTATTGAATAACTATAAGCACACCTAATGGATTGACATACACGCCACAAGTTGTGTTTTATTCCTGTGCGTATTGTGTCAACTCTGAAGATGAGACTGGAAATTCGTTCTCGAAAATTAGGTGAAAGAACAATGGAAAATCTTGTTCCTACGTCATTTTCAGTTAATCAGCTAATGGAAGGCTTAAAAAAAGAAGGGACAAGTGTGAACCCATCAATTAAGGCCAAAAATTACATCACCTGAAAATGATGAAAATTCAAGATTTTACCGACCTAAGAGTGCTATCAATTGTCCCGCACTAGAAAAATGCGGTAGAATCCACAACAAGAAGGACAGCACTGCGCAACGAGATTCGTCTTTATAAGTTAAAATAAATTTGAATTCTTATTGGTCGACCGTTATTGCGAATGACGAACGAATGCATAAAAATTAAAACATAGAAATGCAAAAGCACTTATACTCAAAGGCCATTTGGCTTCGTACGTTATTTTTTAACAGAAAGCGAACTAAGAATTGTTCAAAATACAGCTCTTGTCGACTTTATTCTTTTCTCACACTATATTACTTTCGGGCTCTATACATTACGGATCATAGTAATCCGGCATGTATTTCGAATACGTACAGTATGAGTAAATACATTTACTGTCACAGACACTTCGAAAGGTAATTGACAAACAAAGTCGCGCGGATTTCAGAAAGTCAAACAAACAGATAACGCAGTGTATAACAGTTAAATACTGTTTGTTGCGGAGAACTAATATATATGCAAGTATGTATTAGGTGTTGCGAACCTAGTAACAAATTAGTTCAGTTGTGACCAGAAGGATAAACCAAAGACAGCATGAACGGAAAGTATAATCTCATGCACATTCGTTTAGTGCTTACTGGCGACTCATCAGTAGGAGCCGGTATTACGCCCTTTAACCACTATATATTTGGGTAAGAAATGTGGGATAATAGGACGGTACAATCTCCTAGACGAATGTGTAAACCAATAGTAGTGAAGCTAACATCATATAAAGTCTACGACAATGCGACTTCAACGCTAACTCACTCTATATAATATATATACCGAGTCTGTAAAGGATACTAACACTATGGCTATTGTGTTAGTAACCGATACCAACATTATTGTACCGAAAAGGTACATGGTACTAACGCTATGGTTTCCGAGTCGGTACATGGTACCAACATGATGGATATCAATTTATGCTACAGTTCACCGAAATTGAGAATTACAACAATTTCTGATCACCTGTTACTCCAGTAAATCCATACACTCTGGCCTTGATCGATATCAATTATCACATTTCGCGGTAAGCATAACACCATTTTCAATTCAATATATAACAGTTAAATACTGTTTTTTGCGGAGAACTAATATATATGCAAGTATGTATTAGGTGTTGCGAACCTAGTAACAAATTAGTTCAGTTGTGACCAGAAGGATAAACCAAAGGCAGCATGAACGGAAAGTATAATCCCATGCACATTCGCTTCGTGCTTACTGGCGACTCATCAGTAGGAGCCGGTATTACGCCCTTTAACCACTATATATTTGGGTGAAGAATGTGGGATAATAGGACACTACAATCTCCTAGACGAATGTGTAAACCTGCAGTAGTGAAGATAGCATTCTATAAAGTCTAAGACAATGCGACTTAAACACTAACTCACACTATATAATATATATACTGAGTTCATAAACGATACTAACACTATGGTTATTGTGTTAGTAACCGATACCAACATTATTGTACCGAAAATTTAATGGAAACATCTACAAACAGACTGATGGTGTGGCAATGGGAAGCGCCTTATCTCCAGTGTTGGCTGAGATTTTTCTAGGGCACCTAGAAAATACATCATTAAAGAGTGACATAAGTAAATGTGCTCAATATATACGGTACGTGGATGATATATTTTTGTACTTAAGAACAGGTCGCAATCACGAACATTGCTTCAAAGTTTCAACAAAGCACATAAGAATATCGGCTTCACGTCAGAGCACGAGAAAGATGACTGTCTGCCTTTCCTAGATGTACTATTAAAGAAAGAAACTAATGATAAATTAAACAGAACAATTTACCATAAACCAACATGGTCTGCACAGTATTTGCATTACAGCAGTTTTGTGCCATTTCAATATAAATTATCAACAGTTCGTGGTTGCTTTTCAAGAATTGACAGGTTGGTTAGTCAAGATTCTAAAGAAAATGAATATAATAAAGCAATTAACGATTTAATGTCTAATGGCTATCCCAGACAATTAATTGAATCAATTATTAAAAGGGGAGTTAACCAGAAACAGACGTATTATGGGCCAGAAAAGAAAACCGTCTACCTAAACATCCCATTTAAGGGGGATGCAGTTTCCCGAATGGCACAAAAGAAAGTTGAAGCAGCATTGACACGCACATTTAATGCAGCCAAACTACGAGTGTTATTTAGGGTAACACACTTGCCTTTACCAGCAATCAAAGAGAAACAGCCGTTAATGTCGATATCAAATATTATTTACCAATATACATGCGCAAGTTGTCGATCAACTTACGTAGGCCGATCGACCAGACGGTTAATTACTCGAATGAGAGAACATTGCAACTTGAACGCCTGTTTTAAATCAAATGGTGAATACACGTCTGCTATTGCGCAACACATCATCGAAACATCGCACGTATGTTCTCCAGACGTAGCATTCAAAGTAATTACTAAATGCAAAAACAAAAGGGAGCTAGCCACATACGAAGCCTTATGGATAAACAAATTGCAGCCGGATTTATGTAAGCAGAAGAAGCACGTACAAGCATTGAGCTTGAACTGGATGTGACGCACGCAATTTGATTGGTTTCTATTTTTCACACTCTCTTTGTTCACATATTTCTATCTTGTTTTGCTTTCCAATTTATATATAAAGATATGTTCATGAGTAGATATTTGAGAAGACCATGAGAAAGAAAATTTTCTTATATCTGATAAAATTACTTTTGTTTGCACACAGGAAGGGTACAATGAATTTTATTAAAGCTCGCATTTCAAAGAATATATATATATGTATATATATATATATATATATATATATATATATATATATATATAATATTTAATTTATTATTGCTACTTTTAAAATTATAAGTAAGTTAGCAGACCTGTTGAATGATTTAAAACCGTGCACAATGTTTCAAAAAGTTTTGTTTCATCAATATTATGAATAACCACGTAACGCGTAGCCTAGAGCAGAATTATTTTATATAAATTTTTTTTACATTGCCCGCGCGTTTTTTATATAACGTTATGCAAGTTATTCATTATTTATCTAATACATTAAAATCGCTCATTTAGTAGAATATTGTTATATTATTCCTGTGCTCATAGTTAATTTATTAGCTCACCTTATTATGTAGTATATAAGTATATTGAATCAAGTGTGCTTATTGATATTGTCTATGTCAATCTCTTGGAATTAATCGTGCTCCTCAGTGTTAATTATCTGAATTACACTATTAGTTAATAAACTACTGCTATCGTTCTTTTGTACTTTTTTTAAGCGAAATTATAATGGTTTTAATAAATAGTAGGATAAGTTTTGTTAAGCTTTCTGTATGAGAGAAGTCTAGTTGCATGTATATATCTAGGTATATAGGTGTATATGTAAAATTAAACGATTAATTATTTTATTTTTTTGTTTATTCAAATAATTATTTACGCTGGAAAGTAATTAATATTTAAATATTTAATCAATTAGGCTATTTGTTCATTTATAACTAATTCATTTATTTATTTATGTAACTATTAATTTACTAATAGAAAGCACTTTTGATAATTTCATTTATTTATTAATTTATTTGTATTTTTTATTCGTTATCCAGTTATTTTTTTATGTAGCATCGCAGTAATTATTTAAAAGTGATATTTCATCATCTTCCAAGTAATTTTTAAAATGTTGTCTGATTTGTTCTATATTTCACATTAACTCTTCGTTTATTTGTACGACTATTACTATTAAACTAAGCAATTATATACCATCAAAGGCATTATTTTAAATTTACTTATCGTTTCAGTTTAACGCAAATTATTAGTTGAATCCAGGTTTGATACATGCCGAAATCGAATCCACGTCCCTTTGGTTCCTACGAAAAAAATTATCATCAATGACATAAGAATTGTGTGTAGCATGAAATTCATAGTTCTACATAAAATATTATTTATCAGTCTGTTTTAATTAAGTGTAAACTCAGCTTTTTTGTATATATATATATATATATATATATATATATATATATATATATATATATATATATATATATAATAAATAAAAGGACTTTGATTAATTAAATAATCAAATCATTAACTATCTATATAACTGTGTATTAATAATCGTTAATCTAAATAATTATTTATTCATATATCCCTCAGTTCAAGTTTTATAATATCTTTCAGTCTATATTAAAGTGTTTGTATTATTTAAATTTTCGGTATTATGCTAGCATTAGTCGCATTTATCATTTTACTAACTTTCAACATTTGAGTGAGCTTAATTAGAATTAGACTCATAGTATTCAATTATTGGATTTCTTAAGCTATCCTAGGTACAAAATATGAACTGATGTTGTCCTTTTCCAAACAAAAAGAACGTTTTGTACATTTAGGTCTTGCACGTATTTGTCCCTGATAAGGAGCGAAATTTTATCCGTATCCACGTCCTTTTTAGCAACAAACGGGTAAATCCGAATAATAAATTCCGTTTAGTTGAAATTTAAAAAGAACAGCTTCAGCTTTCGTCTTTACTTCAATCAAAAAATTATTTACTCTCTAAAAGGTAGTTTAAAGCTTCGTCTATAAAATTTAGCATTAAAAGGTAAGCACAAACTACATTTGAAGCAGGTTTGTCGGCAGATTTTGAATCTCGCTCGCCAACCTCTCATATGTTCTGTAAGTTTTTGATAAACAAAGTATATTCTTCGCGATCTTGCCAACCAACTTCCACGGAATCCGACCTCAAACACAAGATAGGATTTGAGAAAAGGTCAGAACATGGCACCGAATGTTTTGTTTGATCAGTGCTAAAATATGACAATTTTCTATTTTACTTATCAGTTAAATAAATAATTAATAGTTAGCATATAAGTCTTTATTATTGTTGTAGAACCGCATTTAGACGAATAATACACGGTCTTTTTAAGTCAGTGCTATGGGGTAGAATTGCATATTTGATTTATTACCTAACTAGGTTAATAATTGAGAAAATATTTTACCTTGATTACAAAATGTATAAAAGGTGTCTAAGTAACAGCATTATATGCACGAACATAGAACATTTTGATTGGCGTAGGAAAGTCCAATACGATGGCAGATGTCAGGAAGCCTGTCAAATTTCAGACAAGAATATTCTGCCCGATGCTTGCATTTTTTTCTTCATGATTTGTACGCATGTGCTATATAAACCGACTCTTTTTATGATCTTCACTATAATTGCCTTTCTAACTCTATACAATGCACAGTTTACACGGATAAATGTATGTGCAAAAAAGGTCAGGTGTTTAAATCAAGATCGCAACCTTGGTTATATTTAATTTCATCACCGCCCGCGCAACCAGTGTTTGTTAATTTATATTTACACTCAATTCGAATAAATCTTTACTTCAATACATCTCGTATGGACAGCATGCATTATGCGGTATAAACTAAACTAAATGAACAAAGACAACGAGATACATAATCTTCACTATAGGTGCCAGACTACAAGAAAAAAGTCAACGAAATGATGATTGGATGTGAATTAGTGATGCTTCAGAATATATTGAACATCACAATTGATTCCGGGTAAATATTTCACTTGCTGCTACTATCGGGATGGACACCTATCAAGCGCAACAATGGGTTTTTGGAAATTTTCCTCCTTTCAGTCAAGAAAATAACGCCATAAGTTTGTAAAAACCTGTCAATCAAATTCAAGTTCAATATATGACAATCTAAGAAAACGTGGATTTTTAAGCATAAAGAACGGGTAGTTCATTGCGAACATCACATTGTGCAAAAATAATAAAAAACAAGTAAAGCTAGATTGGAATAGAAAGATCATCAACAAATATTTTCTAACTCAAGTTAATTTTTAAATTTGATTGCGGAGTGCCAGCTTCATATTTTCCAATGCCGCGTTTTTGGTACGCGGATAGTAGCTTTGTACCGACAGTTTCACAAAGATCCGATTGATCACAATTTCCAATTTTGTTTTGTCTTTGATCGGGTTGAGTTTTTATTCGTCCAATGGAAATGCGGTTCTATCACATCTTCGTTTACGAATTGCAAACGAAACTTAAATTTGGGCTGTAGATACTCGTATAAATTATATCCATACATAAATTTCATTCAATAGAGTACCAGTCTCCTTCTATCTCACACACACACATACATATATACTTATATATATATATATATATATATATATATATATATATATACAACGTTCATGGAAGAATTTAACTAAATATTTCTTATCGGTATAAAATAAATATTGGGTGAAATTGCTAATTTAATTCGCATAGTAGATCGATTTTGTCCATATTTGGCACAAATCAGTACAAATCAAAAATTATGCTGATAAAGACCGTACTCGAGTGCAGTTTTTTCATATTTGTGCAAGGTATATCCTTCGAAGTGGCTGTCGTAAAAACTTTGATGGTTTGCATGACGTTCAATATTAAAAATTTCAATGAATTTGTTTACAAAATTTAATTTTATGATAAATGTATATAACTTCGGTAAAACCATTTGTAATCATATGAAATGAAGCCGGTTTATTCATACTTAGATTTGCCCGCACAATGAGGATTCTGTAGCGTCTGGGACAAATTTTAAGTTTATGCATGAAATATTCATCACGTGTTTTAAAAAGTATTTGCCAAACAAAACGGGAACTTAGCTAACATATCATTTGAATTTCTATCTTATGAAATGACCATATCAAAGTATATATATATATATATATATATATATATATATATATATATATATATATATATATATATATGTATATGTATATATCGTTCTCAAGTAGCATTGTCGCCGTTCTATAGTGGCAGATCTTAGGTCTATAGTTGAAACTTTAGCTTAAAAGCGATGTAAAACAGGCTTTCCTTAAAGAGGCATATAATTGGTCATATAATTGAAAATTGTATGAAGTTCAGAGCTTGGATAGCGCGGTGGACGAGTTCCAAGTCTCTGAAGCTGAAGTTCTCTGGTGTTTGCGCTAACTGCGGCAAGTCTGCATGTTCTTGATAAGTTCCAAAAAGACACGAAACCGAAAAAATGATCAATTCCCTTTGCTACCTTATACCATTTTTTGTTTACCCTGATAACACGTCAAAGGGTTGTCAGTTAAAAATCAATATAGCTTAAGTGAGCAAATGCGTTTCATCCAGTAGACCTGGTGTTTCCTTTCTGGGCATTCATGAAGAACTTGTCAGAATTATCGCGTCACACATTACAAAAAGGTTGCAAGTATGTATCACCCAGCATTTTCGGCTATTTGAGTTCTTAAAGTGGAATCAAATTGGCATCGCATTTGACCCAAAGTTTCAGACAACCGCACCCAATATGCCACTATAGAAAATACATCATGAATTAAGTAGCACACTAGAATAATTTAATTCTGAATCGTCTCTCGACTCTGCATATTTTTTGTCTTCAAACGATAAATTGCAGCAAAGTTTTGACGATTATGTTGAAATTTGTGCTAGTGCCTTTCCACTTAAGGCAAAGTTTAACAAAACGTAGTTTCGAGGATAGTTCCCATTTGCATGGCTAATGCAAGTTTCCTGGCTCTGTAGATAATTTGCACACATTTAAAACGAAAACCTTTTGATTTAACCACGTATGGCCGTTCATTCTATTATCGAGATAGATAAATATGGACGTTAGCGTGGTTAAGTAGAATGATGTTATTTTCTAACGTATACAATTCAGACTATATCAAAAAGATTTTATTCAGCCTTAATGAATTAATCCATAAGATTATAATTCCCCAAAACTCCTTGTATCTGTGTGGGATTTATTACCAATTGGCGAACAAATGCAGAATAGTTAACCATTAATATTAAACGGCAAATTGACACCGAATTCGAATTATGCAAATTCTATCAAAGGATGTTTAGTTTAAAGCTTATGTTTACACGAAAATTATAGGCATAATAGCAGTGCTGGTTAGCTGCATTACTCTACATCAGACGGTTGTGAATTGGATCCTAGCTGACAGTCCTGAATACTACAAAAATATAGTCTAAATCGCACGTCACCAACTTTTGAAATGATGGACTTTATTTGCTATCTTATCTTGTACATGAGTTAAACATTCAATAAATACATACAATTTTGCTCCAAATGCTTTGCACCTGTTCTGACTTACCATTTTTATAGATTGTGAACGTGGCATCTAAAACACAATTTTTCCATTGAAAAACACGACTGGAATGTGGTTGAAGTGTTTTTAATGGCAAGGCTTTTAGTAGGGCCAAGTCTTTCAATGAAAGCACTGGATTAGGCAGCCATAACCGATGGGCCATTTCTTCACTTGGTCGAAGTATGTTGGACTCAGGGCCGATAGGACAGGCCTTTTGCGGATGTGATATAATCAAAGCAAACGAGCAAATGGAAAAAGATACTCATCACATTTTATAAATTGAAATATAAATTTCATTAAATATTTTTTTCTCTTTAAGAATAATATAATTATTAAAATATTGTTTTATTTCAGTAGCCACCTTTAAGGCCGAGAACGCCGAAATCGCTGATGTGAATACAACACAGTCCTCTCAGCAATTGAGCCGTAGAAGTGATTACCAAATATTGATGAGATTTGCTACTATGATACATTTCGTTAGCTTTAGTACCTGCTTCCACATCTCTTTATTTCGTACGTAAGATAAGTGGTGCACTATAATAATTTCTGCAGACACAAATTTGATTGAACAATATTTTTATTTTGAACTCTTCAATTGCTGTTTAGAATTTGCCAAGGACAGAGCTCAATCCTGTGCATGCCTATTCGGAATTTGTTGTTTTTATCACTGCGCAACACTGCTGCACGCTACACACAATTTTTAGTTAAATACTAACCTTTTTGCATAGTGGTTAAAACAAAAGTTTCCGAAGCAGACGTGCCCAGCTCCGAGTTCTGTGCGCGGAAAATTCTGGACAGTATCTGAAAAGTTCTCTATAAGGACGAAACCGATCTACTGAATGATTTGCCTTTTCTACATTATAAATGATTAGTTTATACTGACAAATGTACGCGAATAACTGGTCGTGGGTTTATATCAAGATCGCAACCTTGATTTAAGCAATGCTATCATTACCCGGTTAACCAATGTTTGCTTGATTATACAAACGTAAATGTTTGTCCAAACTTGAACATTTAATTAAAAGCCGTTTTTAATTGAAAAATTTCTTTTTCATAAGAGAATAAAATTGTCAATGAGAATTAAGTAACAAGTCTCCGTGTGTTACGATGTAAATAAAATTAAAATTAGAATTCAAAAAGACTTAATATAATAATTATTAAAACCAATTGATCTGGAGAAACCAGTTGTTAAAGGGAAACTCTCACTGTTCTATAGTTCAAATAAATGGCAATAAATAATGAAAAGATGCTTAATTGGTTTTCAAAATGCACAATAATGTAAATATTTTATTGAATATTCTATTTAATGAATAAAAGCAAGTATTTCACATGTAAAATACATTTTGAATGCACAAAATGTGACATTTTTCCGTAGATATCGGAGGGTTCCTCACAGGAAGCGCATCCGAATGATCCTAGTATAAATTCGCCAAACATCAACAGCATTATTATAATCAAGGTTTCGGTCTTGATATAAACACCTGACCCATTAATTACTTACACGTGTCAGTATAACCTAAGTAGTGTATAGTGTAGAAAAGGTAATTCATCCAGTAGACCGGTTTCGTCCTTATTGGGAACTCATCATGTACTGGCCAGAATTTGCCGCGGACAGGACTCGAACCTGGGCACGTCTGCTTCGGAACCTGGTGCTCTAACCACTGAGCCATCCTGCCGCATACTACACTGCACACAATTTTCAGTTATATACTAACTAATCTAACTTGGTTAGTCTATTTTGTTTAGTGTAGAAAAGGCAATTCATCCAGTAGACCGGTTTCGTCCTTATTAGGAACTCATCATGTACTGGCCAGAAATTGCCGCGGACAGGGCTCGAACCTGGGCACGTCTGCTTCGCAACCTGGTGCTCTAACCACTGAGCCATCCTGCCGCTTATTACACTGCACACAATTTTCAGTTATATACTAACTAATGTAACTTGGTTAGTCTATTTTGTTTAGTGTAGAAAAGGCAATTCATCCAGTAGACCGGTTTCGTCCTTATTGGGTACTCATCAAGTACTGGCTAGAATTTGCTGGATGAATAGCCTTTTCTACACTATACAATTCTTAGTTTATACATATGTAAGTAACTAATGGGTCAGGTGTTTATATCAAGACCGAAACCACCCGCGAAACCAATCTTCGTTTAATCAACAGTATTAATTCTATTCTCATACATTCCGCGTGAAATAAGTTGAATTTTATCATTATTTATTGACAGCTAAAAAAGCAATCCTTCATTCCAAATGAAATCATATGACTGTCCAATGTGAAAACTTATTGAATATGGACGGAACCGCAAATATTTATAAATACTTAGGTAATCAAAGGTTCAGCGTTCTTTCTTAATATATAAAATTATGTTAGACATAAAAAAAACCGGCAGGGCCAAGAGGGTTAGCATAAAAATAAGACAATTAAACGCAAATAGACAGCCACAAATAAGAACGAACCGATAATGAAACGAGATAAAAACATACTAAGTTTGCACTCAAATATCGTCTGCTTAAACTTTATTCACGCATTTAGTCTGCTAACTGCGCTAAGAGCACTAACAAAGTCACATTTACTATGCCCTATACAAACGTCAGATAAGACAGACTTGAGGCTGTAAAACAAACATTTCATAGACCAACATATTCGTCGCAGGCATCGCTCAGCCATCGCCGCCGACAAAACTATAATTAGGGTGAACAAAATTGTTACGATTTTAATAACACCCAAAATGTTTCCAATGGTCGGCTAGAAACATACTAATTTGAAGGTTTTCTTCAATCAGACTGCAACAATAATTTTCATTTCGTGACGGTGACTCATATATTGTGTATAAGGTTTTACGAACCAAGCAACAAATTAGTTGAAATAGGACCAGAAAGATAAACCCAAGTCAGCATGAACTGAAGGTGTATAATATCAGGTGCACATTCGTTTCGTGATTACAGACAAGTTATCGGTCTGCGTCGGTATTTCGCCATTTACCCACTATATATTTGTGTGAGGAATGTGGAAAAATTTGACAGTACATCTACTATACGATTGTGTAAACCTGTAAAGTCTTCGACAATGCGACTTCAAAGACAACTCTCTCTCTCTCTCTCTATATATATATATATATATATATATATATAATTAAGAGTAAAATTATTAACAGTGGATAGTATTATTTATTGTACATAATTTGTTGTTTCTACAATTATTCATCTATATATATTTCCTGGGTTTTCATTGATTATGTTATGGTAATAAAATCTGACCTGCTTTACTTACTTTGAAAAAGGAGTCAGATTTGTTACCACTAGCATAATCAATTGAAAACCCAAAATGTATAAATATGTATGATTGTATAAGAGATTATTAGTATTCACGAAATAAAAGGCCTTTATCCACTTCGTTATTAACGCTCTCTTCCTAATTAGAAAAAGACTGTAATATTGATATGATAACATTATAAAGAGAATATATATATATATATATATATATATATATATATATATATATATATATATATAAGATAGTCATCAGATTTGAATAATATTATTAATAATCTATTTTCAATTATATCTAGTTATTAGTCTACTCATATATTCGTTCATCCAATCCCACTGTACATGTATGTAACCGATCTCCTTCGTTGTACAGTGGGATTGGATGAACGAATATACCAACGAATCCAGAACAATGGCTGTAGATACTGGTAGAAATAAGATTTATTAATAAATGTTATTCCATGGAGTACGTTGTTTTGTTCCTATATATATATATATATATATATATATATATATATATATATATATATATATATATATATATATATATATATACCAAGTCTGTAAATATTACCACTATGGCTGTTGTGTCGTATCTGATGCTAACTTCTATTGACTGAGTTGATACATGGAAAATCAAAATTGATTTCTAATTTATGTAAATAGTTAACTGGATATTGAGCATTATAACTATTTTTCAACACATATAACTCCAGCAAATCCATAAATTCTGGCCTTGATTGGCATGAGTTATCAAATTTTGTGGTAATCATGTCAACATTCCAATAAATATATAACAGTCAGACACGGTTTTTTAGTAAAAGTAATGTATATGCTAATTTATATTAAGTGATGCGCAGTCACATTGTTTGAACTAAATGAGAAATAAAATATAACGTACATTTAACATAGATTATAAACAAATTTTAAATTTTTTAAATTCAACTAATATGAGATTCACTTAAAAATTTATTAAAAAATATTTGTTTTATTAATAACAGTTTTCAAAACTCCCATATCCTCACAACTCTATCAGTTGTAGTTTTTTTGCATTTAAAGTTGGTCGGCGTAGTCTTAATTGAACAACAAAATTCAGGCTTTAATTAATATCTACTACAAAAGCTATTCTGCGAAAATTTTTATTTATTTCGATAAAATATCTTCATAACAACAAAACACAAATGGCTTGTTTTAATGGCCTTTATTTATGACAGATGGAAATATATATACACTGGCGCCATGGTTCTTTCTATTTAAATTAATCTAGCGGCAGTCTGAATAACAAACGGAGACTCGAGAATCATTTAATAAATAGTGAACACAACGATTCGTTCGTTGTCCAGGTTAAACGTGAAACAGTTCTTTGAAGAAAATATTTTTGACGGTTATTAATATCCATCAGTTATGTCAAAGCCTTTTAAAACCAAAAGGTAGACATGTAACAAATGCCCGAGTACAGAATAGATTGGAATTAACGGTGTATATATATATATATATATATATATATATATTTTTTTTTTTTTGAATTCATCAATTGGACCAATTTCGTCCTTAGCGCTAAAACTTGAATTGTAAGTCAGTTTTTTCCCACAACCGGCTCTCGAACAGGAGCACACTGACACTGGAGTGTTGAAATCAAACCCCTGTGTCAGCCCTACCGCACAAGACGTGTAATTTCCAGTCCTATAAAAGTTGTGTTTTTCGTTTTGTTTCCTTTAAGCGAAGTGCTTTTAAAATCTCCTCGATTTAAATTTCTAACTAACAAGCTCCGATCCGTCGTTATAAATCAGACATCATGACGCCTGTAAAGTTGATGTTAATAGAAAGATCTATTGCAAAATTATGATGAAATGTATTTAGTCAGTATAAAATAATCATTGCTTCCAAACAGAAAAGATAATTCATCAAGTACACCGATTTCGTCCATCTCGAAAACCGAACGAATTTTTATCACCTATACCAACTTGTTTATGTCGTTATATTTTCCTATAGAAGGAGCTTAGGTGACATGTTTTGCTACCTAAGGCTCTAACAAACAAATCCGTCATAAGAGAAAAGATATCGCGACATATCGAGGAATAATACTTTAATGAAGCTTTATGGCATGGTTATGAGGATATATATGCTTCCAGTATAAAATTAACATTTCTTACGCTAGCAAAGAGATCCTGTAATGTACTTTACCGGACTTACCCCCACCTTGGCTAAAACCGGGATTTATTTGCTTCGGAATCTTGCATTCAAAGCATCACGCTATCCCTGATGAAAACCAAACACAATTTTCATCGTATACTAACTTAAATCACCAATCGTTCAATCAATGGCTGATCAAAATATAAAACTTATATGTGCGTAGAGAACGCTGCAAAAATAGTATATTCCTGACTTCACGGAAATTACGGAGACGGCATTTCGGGCTACATACATAGACGCGACACAATTGTAAATAAGAGCGTAACATCTAATTCGTAATAGTTTATGCATTATTTGAGCTATGATCCCCGTTATTCAGTGTAACCGGCGCGCTCTAACGGTGATTATATTAGGCCGCAACACGTCAGTGCACGTTACCGAAAGCAGTTTTGCTGTTGCATGCGACTGGGTTAACAAAATTTGCATGGTGAATATTTCAAGGCCTCAAAATTGATCTAAATAAATGCTACAAATGCATGTAAATGAAAACAACCCACCAATGACATTATTACACGTTCACGAAATGGATCAATTGGAGGATTTGTGACCTGCGCAAACAACTGTTTGAAGTATTCAAATACCAGAGGGTTGAACGAAGAAAGACAGGCCAGAGATGCATCATTTCCCATAGAACCAAGTGCCTCTTTTCTACGTCACAAAAATAAAAGTAAATTAATAAAATAAATTTCGTAATAACACACATGTTTGACCGACTAGCTAGAAACTTGTATCAAATAAACTGCGTCGCATAAAAACAGGTTGAAGTATTAAATTATCGCTTCAATGTATTTATTTATATTTAAAATTTTATTAATAATACAATAAATTTTATTCAAATACTGAAATATTTTTATTGAATGCAAAGCAACATAAAACCTGGTGCCTGTTCAGCGCAATGGTTCAAGTAGCATGAACATTTTATACATATCTTTAAAGTATTGACAAATGAAGGTGTGCAAATACGCAGGCCTGCTCACGAATCTGTTCGTAAAACGCATCTCAAGTTTGGTTTTTTGTAGACTTCAGTTTTTAACCGTCGAGTCGACCAGTTTACGTAAGATAATCAACAAACTCTGCATAGATATTGATATAGAATATGAAGTGTAAAAACTGACAGCTGTTTCTGATATTTAATATAAGAAAACGTGTAACCTTTTACAACAAGCAAGCATATCTAGCATTGGCTCTGCGATTTAAAAGAACCTCCAGAAACTTCATTTTTACACGTGAAACAATGATCACATTTTTTACAATTTTCTTGTTGCAGTAGCCACTTTTAGGCCGTGTACTCCCCAATGGTCCTATTTAGGTCTGAAGTAAATAGAACAGGAAATCCCCGCAGAAGCGCACGGCTTAAGATAAAACGTAGTCAGGTCAATAACAAAAGCAATATACGAGGCGCGGAAAAGAATATGAAAATATGATTATTTGAATTTTCTTTTACTAAAAAGACGTATTTTATACGAGCAAACTCCCATAAAATATTGATTCAAATAAAGTATATGTGTAGAGCAATGATGTCTTCGATTGATGGTTTTGAAAACTTAATAATAATATTAGCTGCGCAAATGTGTACCCTAACTGCGGAGATAGGGATAATTAAGTCTTGGCTGGACGACACCATTATCGTAAAATCAAATGGAATCCGCACAAGCGACCTGACCAATATTAGAGAAATCAATAGTTCTACGGCCGTACACATATCTTTACTTTCTCAAGACCAATGGGCCCGAACTTTTGTTACCCTCAGCAGTTACATTAATCATATTGATATGATCAATTTCCAGCCACTGTAATACACGTACAACTGCTAATTGATCATTAATGCACAGTTAGCGCTTAGTAACGGAATGATAGCTATCGTGCTAGACGCTGAAAAACATGTACGTTGTACAATGATGATTAGATGTGTCTTCCTAATTGTTCTCATTAGATAAAGAGTCAGGCCATCTAAAACAATGAAAACTGAAGTAATCATTTAACATAATGTCGGAATGGATTACCTAGTGATACTTACAGACAAAATAAAACTGTGAATATTTTTCAGTTATGCGACTG
The DNA here is from genome assembly GCA_029291075.1 of Eudiplozoon nipponicum. Lineage (NCBI taxonomy): Eukaryota > Metazoa > Platyhelminthes > Monogenea > Mazocraeidea > Diplozoidae > Eudiplozoon > Eudiplozoon nipponicum. Next base: position 1,121 of record JAQBSW010004467.1, on the reverse strand, counting down.
AGAGGCATCACGTCTCAAATGCCGACGTACTGCTATACCAGTTCTCTACTAAATTTTTGACGAGCTTATTTGATTTTAATAACCATTTTTAAACGTTGAATCAACAAATATGCTCATTGTGATTAATAGACATTAAATACAATTTGCCTATTCAAATACTTTTGTGATATGTTTTACATTTTGAAAAAAAGAACCAGAACCGTTGTTAGAATGCTAGTACTAATCAGATAATATTACCTGTTAAAAGTTGCTGTTATTAATTTACGAGAAACGATTCTTTTAATCAATACATTGAAGAAAGACACACAATCGTCTGTTCAATAAGTCGAAGTGGAAATGTGCTTTGACTGCAAATTTTCTTTTATGCACGTTATATATAATTATATATAAATAGGTAATCAAATTAAGCTTGTGGACTTTAGTTAAAAAGGAATATCATTTTATTTAACTAGCTAACTGAAATTTAAGTGAGACTATCAAGTATTAAATGATTAGCAAGTACGGAGTGATTTGCATATCAAACCTTCTGACTCTAAGTGGTTATAGGCGACAAAATTAAAGTCCAATATCTAATAAAATTCCTTTTAATGATAAGACTTGTGACAAAAAAATATTTTCTTATTAATGTGGATTGAATAAGATAAAATCTTTACCTGAGTGTCATTGAAATAAATTTTTGTCTATTTGCGCATTTGGGTTTAAATTCGCTCTTTGCGGAGTATTTTATCAATACCTGAAAAGTATTTCGTCTCAACATTTGAGAATAGTTAAACTTATTGTAGTTTCGATAAAACATACATTTTATTGCAATCAAAATATTAACTTATTAAGAACAGGTTCATTTATTTGTTATGACTGGGGAAATGCTAAAATAAAGCATTAATTTACCTTTGTATTGTTGGCAGAAAATTAGTTAGTTTGAATGCAGCACGCATTGACATTGATTGCTTACGTTGAAGCATTTTGCTATTACTAGCAACGGAATAAGGTACAATTTAGTACCTTGGTTAATCTGTCGTGCAGCGGAAATTAGTTGAGTAACAAAACAACAAAACAGTATACGACAGAATTCACTTTAAATGGCAGTATTATATTTGCCAGCATAAACAGAATAATATTGA
>JAQBSW010004466.1:0-69035 GCA_029291075.1 Eudiplozoon nipponicum | reverse complement strand
TATAATTAAACGTACATTGGTTGCGCGGGTGGTGATAACAATTATTATAATCAAGGTTGCGGTCTTGATATAAACACCGACCCATTAATTACTTACATATGTCAGTATAAACTAAGAATTGTATAGTGTAGAAAAGGCAATTCATCCAGTAGACCGGTTTTGTTCTTATTGGGAACTCATCATGTACTGGCCAGAATTTGCCGCGGACAGGACTAGAACCTGGGCACGTCTGTTTCAGAATCTGGTGCTCTTACCACTGAGCCATCCTGCCGCACACCGATAATAATAATTTATATGGTAAATAAACGATCTTCCCAATAAATTTATTTCAAGCTAATTACCACATAAAACTATGCATAAAATCAAAGGCCTCATCCTTTTTTTATTTAGCACAATTCCTGTCATCTTTTTTACCATTCAAACGCATAAAACAATTTCTGAGTTGAATTAATGATAAGATTAAATTATCCGTCACAAATTCACATAATATCACAATTCCAAAAGAATTAGTGAACTACGGAGGTACATTATTTATATGAAAAGACCGGAAATGAAAAATCACACTGTCAAATATTTAATATGAAGTTTGCTCAACTACTTCAGGTTTACACATACTTAAAGGAAATTTTACCGTCCAGTTGTCCCACATTCCTCACCCAGATATATAGTGGGTATAGGGCGTAATCCCGGCTCCTACTGATGAGTCGCCAGTAAGCACGAAACGAATGTGCACGTAAGATTATACCCTTCGTTCATGCTGATATTGGTTTATCCCTCCGTATTTATTTGAACTAATTTGTTATTAGGTGCGCAACACCTAATACACAGTTATTTAATATGTCTTACGAATCAATTTGTGATATAACCTCTCACTGGAATTCCTGTAGTTAAACTACACTCATCAGTAGAAGCCTCTGTATCACCTTTAACCGACAACATGTATGTTCTGGAAATGTGAGGCAGTTGAATGCGAAAACTTTTTTACATATGTGCATTAAAGCGAGCATAGAATCAGCTAAGAATTTCCCATAAATACCACTTCACTGCTACATCACTATATATATATATATATATATATATATATATATATATATATATATATATATATATATATATATATATATATATATAGTTTAAGTCTCTTGGCAGGATTGTGATTATGTATGTTTTCAGCATAAATTCAACAGTGCATCAGTTAGCAAACTCAATTCACCTAGTAGACAGATTCTTTCTTTATTTATAACTATTCTCGTGTTGTCCTGAATTAACCACGGACATGACGCAAACCGATGAACATTTGCTTTACAATCTGTGACTCTAAACACCGCGCCACTCGTATCGCTGGCTATGTGCAAGAAAAAAACACTCAAAAGCTTTGCTTTTGGTAGGTCTTTCAATAAGTTAGTACCTATTTGGAATTTCCTTAGACATGAAGTTTTATTTAGCAACTTCCAATTTGTCATTATACAATAGTCACCAGGAATATTGGGGAGGTTATATTGCGTTGAATTATAATGACATGATTTTGGGTATGCATGTTTTGTCCGTATAAGTACAATATAATAACAGGTAGCAATACCAATTCATCCAGTATACTAGATTTGTTATAATTGGGAATTTTTCAAGTAATTAAGCTCAATATAACTTCTTAAATGACATTGTGTCTATTTTATAATGTCAGATCGTGTGTGGGGTCTACCTCAAGGCAAACCGGTCTATTGGATGAATTTTCAAGGCTAACTGGTGCAGTATGGAAATTAATCTGACAGTATATATATATATATATATATATATATATATATATATATATATATATATATACTCTCTCTCTCTCTTTACAGAGATACGAGCCATAAAAATTTCATGGTATCATTCCCATGTGCAATAAGAAAAATAAGTATTATCAGATAAAAGAAATGTTTCTTTCTCAAATTCTCCTCAAGTATTTACAAATAAACATATGTTTAAATATAATTTGAAAAAAAAAAGATTGAAAAGTGTAAACAATTAACTTTCTCGTGGTTTGACGTAAAACCGATGTTTTTATAAACATAAAAGTAGAGACAACACTGGAGATGGGGGATTCCTATTGCCACACCATCAGTCTGTTTATAAATGCTTCCACTATAACGAAACCGTACGCCTTTAGTTTATATTAAGCTAAGCTTGCGTAGAGTGTGATTTGGCACTGGCGATGGTAAAATATCTTGTTCTACCGCTTTGAGAATGATGCCAATGGTTTCGTCATGTGGAATATTTGTAAACAAAGACGTAACAACTAAAGATACCATATCAAAAGTACCGCCAGTCGCAACGCACTAACGCGTTTCGACCTTCCATGATCATCATCAGAGTACGACGGAAAACTGACTAGCGAGGATCAAATTAGATATGCGGCTCTCACCTCTAGTAGTCTTGCATACATTGTGCGTGGATGCAAATATAGGCTGCACAATTTCTATGCAGTCACGAACATTAGCTGTTTGTATCTTTGGACACACACACACAAATATATATATATATATATATATACATGCTATATATATATATATATATATATATATATACAATTGTGACATTTCCAGTCACATTACAATGTATGCAATACACTAAATTGAGTAGCATGTCTAATTTTTCTCTATATATATATACAATGTGGTTTTGATCTAACTAGTTAGTTTGCCTTCATTACTCTGATGAAGAGTCAACACTTAAATATTCACGACAACAATAAATATTTGTTCGACGACTGGTTAAATACAATGGGATTGCTGTTTACTTCAAGCTTGCAAACTTGATTTAAAGAATTCTACCCACCACCGCGCTATAAATTATAGTTTAAAAGATACCATAATCTCGTTTTAATATTTATATCTTAAACTTTGTTTTGCAAACTCAGAAGAATCGGAAACTGACTAATTACCTTGTGAGATGGTTCTAATATACTTATTAACCATTTAGCAAATGCATGAATTGAAAAATTGATCATTGATAATTTTGGCCTCATAAGAAAACTTTTTGTGTGTTTTTGGTAATCCATATATTGTTGGTGCAGATAATCTAACTGGCTTAAGCTTTTGTGCAGTTGCTTAACCAATAAGACCGGCATCTGTCAAGATCTTAATTTCATTTTTACTTTAAGCTCCACTTTGTCTATTTCATCTGATTTATCGTCTATACACGTGAATTGTGTTTTGTCATTCAGCATGTTTTCCATCTTTTGTAGGTAGTCAGATTCGTCCATTATAGCAACAATTTTGCCTTTATTAGCGCGTAGTATTTTGATGTTTGGATTTCTGCTGATAACTTTAAGCGCATTTAAATGTTTACTTGTAAATGCATGCTGTTCTGCGTATCTGGACGATTTCAAATCTGAAGTTTGTCAGCTAAACTACCCTTAAACCTATTTAACAATAATTGATTGCCTTAAATTGATTGCCCTTAAACCTATCAATAATAACGGTAAATTAAATGCAACAATTTTCTATAGAACAACCTGTTCTGCACAGTATTTGCACTACAGCAGCTTTATGCCGTTTCAGTTTGATTTATCCACAGTTCGTGGCCGCTTTTCAAGAATTGATAGGTTGGTAAGCCTAGATTCAAATGACAAATTGCAACTTAAACGCCTGTTTAAAATCAAATGGTTTATACACTCCTGCAATTGCGCAACATATCGTTAAAACCTCACACTTATGTTCTCTAGACGAAGTATTTAAGATAATTACCAAATACAATTACAGAAAAGAGTTAGCCAAATAAGAAGATTTTTGAAAAATAAATTTCCAGTTGGATATATGCAATCAGAAGAAATATGTTCAAGCATTGAGTTTTAACTGGAGGTTATGCACGCAATTTATTGGTTGTTTCCCTTATTTAACACTCTTTCCATGTTTACTATTTTATATATTTTATGTCTTCCAGTTTATATATAAAGGGATTTTAATTTGTAGATAGTTGAGAAGATTATAGGAAAGAAATGGTTCTTGTATTTGATAAAATTTATTTTGCTTCTGAACATGGAAAGGGTATTGTGAATATATATATATAATTAGGAAGAAAAACACATTAATGAAAAAGTTGATAAAGGCCATTTATTTCGTGAATACTAAACATCGCTCTACAATCATTCATTTATATACATTCTGTCACCATGTGCAGAGCACATATTTGCGCAACAAGGTGAAACGATAAACTGTTGGAGCAAAAAAAACACTCTTACATGCCTTGTAGATAATTCGAACAGGTAGTTAATTCTCAAACCACATCAATGTAATAACAGATCTCAGACATCACATACAAACAGGCACACACACAAACACAAACATACACACCCTGTAATAAAACAAGATATAGAAGTAAAAGCAGGTCAGATTTATTTTAAACATAACAAATTGAAACCCAGAATGTATATAAATGAAAGATATTAGAGCGAAGTTTAGTATTCTCGAAATAAATGGCCATTATCCACTTTGTTTTTAATGTGTTGTTTCTTCCTAATTAGAAATATACTGTTTAATGGTCGAAGGGAATAGACATGATATATATATATATATATATATATATATATATATATATATATAGTGTACTAAAACTATATAGACTACCCCTTCTGGAAATTCGTGGATTGGATAAATATCCCCAAATGTATGGTAAACATCTATACGCTCATCAACAACTCCGACGATGACTTAATAACTGGCCTCAATTGAAAACAGATGTGATATTTTTGTGGTAATTATGACATCGTACAAAGAACAATGTACTACCCATAGCACAGTACAGAAAAACATATATTCACTTGTATATTATATTTTCTATATCTAGTAAATAAGTATTTCAAATAGAACCAGAATTACATTTATTTTTCAGGTTAGACAAAATATACATTCTTATTGTATACACACACACACACACATATATATATATATATATATATATATATAACATATATCAGTTTTGGAACAGAGTTTACTACATTTACTTAAATCTATTGTATAAGTAGACTGTGCGTGTGATTCGAAGCCTGAGGATGGTGATTGAAAAATCGTACCGAAACTTAGCCAGTCAAGGTAGATTAGATGGTACCTCTTTTCCAGTGGTTAGTATGAAGCATGTTAAAGCCTTCGGAGAGAAGGGACGAATCAGCACTCAGCAATCAGGAAGAGGAACTCGATGCGTGCTTGGAAATGGGGATAAATCGGAACGTTGCAAAACTGATAGTGCACATCTATATACCCACGAAAGAAAACCATGGATATGCTAAACATGCGTTTATTGCTTATTGACGAGGTATTAGTAAGAGTCAGCACTAGGGCCCAAACCTTTTATCTACCCAATCAATGAATATGTTTAAATTTTTCAACGCAATTTAATATATATATATTTCTGAAGACACAGTAGGCTAAAATGATATTTTTTGCAAATAAATAACATAAAAGGCTGTAAATTAACGACAGAATTTTTTACCATATACGACTAATGAGGTATTTACTTCTCCTACATCTGAAAAGCAAAACTTATTTGGAAGAAGTGATTAGCTGAATGGCATAACATGAAAATTTTGGGCACCCTTGAATACAAAAAATTGTATCTCCGTGTAGATATGTGCAATGCGATATTTCCTATAGATTAGAGAATGCTTATGCATTATCAAACATTTAAATAAATGGGAATCGGATGTTGCTGAATTTTACACACAAATACGGTAGTAGAAATGAAACTGGGTTTATGCATCCATCTAAGTTATGTGGTACAGCTATGAAACTTTGTTTAGTTTGCACTTACCAACCTTTTTAAACTCAATAGTACAATCAATACTATGTTCACAATTCATGCACGTGTAAATGTAATCGTCCGTTTAACTAAACACAATCCGACTAGCACAATGTTCCTCATTCAACTTATGTCATTTTCACTTGTCAATCTTAACTCTAAATTTTGCCACCATTACCTAATTTCTAGGTGGCACAAATGTGGGGTGTGCGTAAAAACCGACCAGCCATGAACTACGACAAATTAAGCAGATCACTACGCTACTACTACGAGAAGGGAATAATGAAGAAGGTGACCGGTGAGCGATATGTTTACCAGTTTCTTTGTGATCCACACGCCTATCGTCAGTACATTGAGCACAATCGTAGAAAAAGGCCAATTGACACTGTCTCATGCATTCAAACTCTTGCAACGAGTGCAACTTACGCCGGGTTAAATAATTACGCTGATCGTGCTACTCATCAATGTGTTGGTGATTTTTCGTTAAGCCAGCACTCGAAAACATCTCTATTTCCTTCAGGTAATCGGCAAGAATACAAAGAGCTGAGAACAATTCACGACCGAACGACGCATATTAAAGATGACACAAATTCTCAAGTTGCCGCCGATAATAATTTTCTGACAAAGATTGTTGCTAATGATACTGAAGTCACGGGTTTCAACAATGGCATGTTTGTTCTTGCTTCAGATGAGGCCGAAGTGAATGCAGTTGCTACTACACTAACTTCAAAGAAATTATTAAATTTCAATTTTACGGTTTCGTCAAAAGAAGAGTTTCCTAACATTGAGTTCATTAACAGTACGAATAAAATTTCAAACAAAAATTTATCTCCAATCACAGCTGAACAGGATATTGAGAAGGAGTGCGCGAGAAATGAGGCTAATGATGATAATTCGAGTAGAATTGACCATGGGTTATTCGTTAAAAAGCCTAAAAATGACACCTGCGAATATCTTATACAACCAGGTGCAGATAAAATCTCTCAAAGCGATTTTAAAGATTGTGACATAGTTGAGATTGGGAAAACTTATGATTCAGTAACATGGGATTCAAATTGTGCAAAAGTTGATGAGTTAAGAAGAAAAGCTTGGATTTCGACGCCTAATGCTACTGGAAACTTTGACAATTGTACTTTCTCTACTATGAATTCTGCTACATTGGGCAACGATGACGATCGCTATTACCATAGTGAGAGTGGCAATATTTGTGCAGACAAATATTGTTCGAATTACGATTTGTTTCCATCGTCCATTAAATTTACTAATACTGTTAGTATCAGTAGCACTGCTAAGGACCTATTCACCCATGATAAACCAGCCTTCAACTATTTTAGTTGCAAAAGTTACCGCCATAATGAGCATACATTTGAAATTCCAAATAATTATACAGGTTTGGACCAAGTAGATTATTTGATAAAAAATGGCCAGAATATCAAATCTTCGACAGATAATTTTAGCTCTGCCCATATTCCAACTTCGGATTGTGAATACTTCTGCTCTACTTGCTGTGATTATGGCCATCTTCATCAGAATTATCAACATGATTACTCTTCTCATCAGTATTCTACGTATTGTTGCAGCTCACAGGAGCGCAATTTCAATTGCTACAATTATGGAGACGCTAAAACCTGTCAACTATATGAGTACAGTCCACAGGTCTGCTCAGATGAAGTTATTTCAGATGAGCTATCCTTTAAGGCGCGCTCAAATGTAAATCACACTTTGCCTGAACAAAATCTAGAAACAAATCGGCTGGACATTGATAATATTAATAATAATAATAATAATATATAAATAATAATAATATGTAATAGCCAGTATTGATGATGATTATAAACCTAATTTAAACTGCGAATGTATTAAAGAAATTGATTTTCAAACGTATGCCAATGTTCGTTTGCTAAGGACAAAGCAAATAGAATGCAATAGGCCGAGTAGTATGTACGAATTTTTCATGTTGGACACGAACAAAAGAGGTCAAAATTCAACCAGTTATGCTGCTAGCGATAATGAAGTTGAAAATGGTTTAAAAAATCATTCTCATAATAGCGAAATAAATGCTCCCTTAAATAGAAACCCAGATGCCTATAAGAGAATCACCTTGTGGTGTAATGACGAGGAAAATTACAAATCGAATAATGACCAATCCTACGCACCTTGTCGGTTTAAGATGTATGATTCGGCCTTCATGCCTGATACCAGTGATTTTTATTCGAACAAGGAATTGCCTTTTGTAGAATCTATTTATAGTAATACTTCTAATAATAATAATAATAATAATAATAATAATAATAATAATAATAATAATAATAATAATAATGCATTTAATGCTAATAATACTTCCGTAATTACTTTTGCCAACCCCAATAATGTTGTCAATATTAGCAGACAACACTATTTTTACAATAATGAAATAATTAATAATGGTAATAGAAATTTATTCACTACGACTACAAAAAGCCATAAAATAGACGACGAAGCTGAAAATGACAGATTCACACAAGATGATTCCTATAACTGCGTAGATGTTAGCAACTCTTCTGGACCTAGTTTTCTACTAAATAACAGTTCTAACGACGCAGAGTACAGTTCTGATTTTTTAGAATGTCCATCGGTTTATTATCATTATTACTAGAAGCAGCACCAATAGCGAAATCAGCATTTTAGAAATATTAATATAACAGCAGTAAGTAACCATTGAGTAATTGGCTTTACTCAATGTTTGCGACGGCTGTGATAGAAGTACAAACAATTAACTAACGAAAACACCAACAACAGCAACAAACACATTAATAATAATGTTATTAATAATATTACGGCAAACATTTATTCGAAAAGTATAACTTACAATAATAAATGCAAAGTGGACTCCTTTCGAAACAAAATAAACTTTGATTCAAATGTGAGAACCAGTTCAATGCACATTAGGGTTTAACCTTTCACACCAAGATGTGTTTGTTATACAAAATGGCTTATAGCACGAATCACATTAATGATACTTTTTCTGTGAATAATAATAGAAATACAGCAGAAACCATAAGTAGTAGTACTCATTATCACATAAATACCTCTAAAATAAGCTCAAGTTAACAGTTTGGAAAACCAAATCCTAGTTATTAACATAGTCTCCTTCAGCTATATGACCTTATTGGTGAAAACAACACTGAGACAATCAAGTCGGACTACAACACCTACGGGAGACGTGTGCGTGACTGTTGAGCATATCATTGCAAGTATAACCAACTACATCATTTGCATACTCTATATCAGAAATGAGAACAAATCTATAATGGTTAATAGAAGCCATCTGTTTGAAGGAAGCCGTCTGAAACACTGCACAGCGTAATCGAGTTTTCCAAAACTTCTAGATATTCAATAGGTTCGTCAAATTGTGCTCAGGATATTATCCGCAAATATTGTATCAACAACTCTGTATTAGCGTAAAGTTCCTCCAAATTGAATCTGATCGGACAATCTTCTGTTTTTCAAGTTATACTACTCGGGGTTGGTAGTGCAGCTGAGTCAGAGTTGACTACTTGCAACAGAAGACCAGGTTCATCAAAGAAGATAATGATTCATTCGTCTTAAAGTGAACCCTGTCTTTCACGGTAGATCTTCTGCAAGGAATAATTTTTAAAATTCCCAGACATTCAAAATTCGATAAACAAAACAAAGAAATCAATTCAGTGAGTGATTTGGTGTTGGCTAAATATTATGCACCGGAATTCGTGAATGAAAACTTAATTGCTAACAAAAATGGCTGCGTGATAAATAATTAAATATTTTAAAAAAGATAACGGCAAACGTCGACAGGAGGAAGTTTTCTAAATTATACAAAATTAAAGAAGATTGAATTAAGCCTGTGGAAGCATAAAATACTTTGATTAGTAAGACTGTTCTACAAATTTATACTCATCTGAAGATATTTGCTCAAAATATATTGAACAAAAATTTTTACCGTTTAATACTTACCAAAACGAATCAATTGATCAAAAGTCATAACATCTTCACGCCTTTTCATGTTCAGTTAAAATATAGTAGTCAATATTCTATATTTTCCTGAAATTTCTTAAACTTATAATTATCGATTTTACGCGTTAAAGCAAAATACGCGAAGCGACTGAATATCATCGGGAAGCTGAATTTATTACTTTAAATGTGCCAATAACACACAGAAACACAGATTTCAAACAAAGAAAGGACTGGACAAACCATTTTTGAGCAATATGGCCATCTCAAAAAATGCTGTCTCGGTTTGTTTCTAAAACAAAAATTTCAAACCACAAGTTCCACAGATTTTAAAGAGGACTGAAGTACTCGAATTTAATTTACGAATTGTGGGCAGTAGCAGTGATAACCTAATCTCACATAGCGTCAAGAATAGAAGTTAGAAAGAGCAATACTGTTATTTAAGAGCAGAAAAACTAAGGCTAATAAAACTAAATTGAATGTAAAAATAAACTTGTTTAATTATTAGGCGTGCCTTCAATTGTGCATAATATCAACTAACAAATTATTACTGGAAGCCTGTTTGTTGAAACATATATATGTGTTAACGGTTTCAATTGGTAGAAATTACCTCTGGCTTACCGCATTATAATACAAATCGCGCCGTGAATACAACTGCTAACCGATAAACATCAAGATTGCTATTTGTAAAGCGCAGATCAATTATCGAAACAAAACACTGCACGTGCAAATGCTGAATCAGAAATAAACAGTTTCTATGGTTCCTGTGGAGTTTATAAGTTAAGAAAGTCTGCACTTAATAAAGGTTAGTTATAAATATAAAACATTTATAATTTTCAAATTATAAGTTTAAGAAATGTTATATTAATTGCTCATTATCATGATCACGTTCTCTTCAGAACTAAATCAACCGAAGTTATGTTATCAAATAGTTTGAAATTAAATTTTTCCAATTACTAGAATTCTTTAAAGGTTACAAGCGTAATGGTAGAAATATTTATGTTGAAAACCTTAGACGTGCTTATTAGAGTAAGATTATTTGATGCTATATATATATATATATATATATATATATATATATATATATATATATATGTTACATAAACAATTATTTTCCAGGTGTACATTACGTACCAGTGAAGTGTTAGTTCAAATAGGACGAGGGAGATATGACTAAATCAACATAAAACTACCCCCTAAATACTATATATTTTGAACGAAAATGGAAACTAATATGACAGTGAAATCTCATACATATATATGAATCTTAGCAGCAGTAAGTTCAGCTTCCCACAAAATCTTTAACAGTGCTATATCAAAGCCACTTAACTATATAGAGTATGTACCAAATATGTAAATAGTACCAACAAATCGATTTTAGAGTTTGACCTAAATATAAATACATTTGAAAGTAACAAAGATTACGAACACATTCTAAATATATAATTTGTATAACCCTTTAATGGCATCGGAATGAATGTGCATTCCTGCATCTAGACCACGTGTTCGTCTTTAGCTGGTTTGTTCACGGTAATAGTCGGGAATGATAATTCTTCTAATAAATGTTTTGTATTTTGTATAATATGCATTTACTAAGCTATAACGAAAACAATAAAATATATATGCATATGCGTATATATAGAAATAAGTTAATATATAAAAAGACTTTATATTATTTTTAGAACAAGCAGTGTTCTAATTAAAAATTTATATAATTACGCGGGTGGTGATATCAATGATTTGAACCAAAGTTGCGATCAAGATATAAACACCAGTCAAATAATATATACTCTTCTCAGCATGAACTGGGAAATGTTCAAGATAGAAATACTGGTGTCATCCCCAAATGGGAACTATTCAATTACAATAAAGATTTTTTCTGCAGGCATGGCTCGGGTTCGAGCATGATCTTTTTAGATTCTGTGACTTTATCCGCTGCGCCACCCCAACACAAATTACCCGAAAATTTTATTTAAACTCTGGCTTATATTTTTCGTTAAAATTTCCTTCAGTTGGAGCCTACATAACATCTATCTGGACATTAACTCCCAACTAGCCACTCCAAATCTGTCATTATTGAACAGACATCACGCTACCTAGGGAAGTAGTATTGAATTGAAGATTTTCATAATTAAACAACCTATAATTGCGGGAGTGGCGATAACGATTATTTAAAAGAGGTTACAAACTTGATATAAAATACAATCCCATTATATATAGATTTGATTTAAAACAGGCGTTCAAGTTGCAATGTTCCCTCATTCGAGTAATTAACGTCCTACGGTCAGTCGGCCTGCAATGGATTGATCGATCAACTTACGTAGGCCGATCGACCAGACGGTTAATTACTCGAATGAGGGAACATTGCAACTTGAACGCCTGTTTTAAATCAAATGGTGAATACACGTCTGATATATAGATTTGTTATTAAATGCTAAGAATTATATAATTTGGCAAATGCAATTCATTTAAAACATTGGTTTCGTCCTTATTGGAAACTCTTAAGATGCTGTCCAGAATTTTGCCGCAGGTACATTTACTTCAGAGTCTATTACTCTATCCACTGCGCTACAATATTAATTTATAAACAAGCTTGTTTTACATTAGCCTTTCTTTCAGGTCGAACCTATATGGCATATCATAAGACTTCAAGTTCTAAATAGCCATCCAAGATTTGTTATTGTACAACAGATACCGCGTTACTTGGAGAAGTTATAATGATATAAGGTCGCATGGCAACATTTTGATTATATACGTGTTGTCAGTATAAACTGAACACTGTATAAGTTGGCAAAAGTAATCTAATTAGTAGACCGGATTTGTCATTATTTACAATAATTTTGCCGCGAACCGGACTAGAACCGGGGCACACTTGCTTTGTGGTCTGTGGCTGTATCTACTGCGTCACTCGTGTCACACACATCGAGTCTGAAGTTAGATATGTTTCCCGTTAGCCTTTCATTCATTTTACACCTATTTGTATTCTTTTAAGACCTGAAGTACTAAATAGCCACAGAAAATCTGTCATTATGTAACAGAAACAGTGCCAATTAGGGAATTTATACTGGTATAAAGCGGCATGCTGTTTGTTGTATAACGTCAGATCTTGTGGGACCAGCTAGCATTTCATGGATACGATATTGGTTCCACCTGAAGGACCGTATAACCAAAAACAGATTTTTTTAATAAATTATAATTGCGTTTTGTATGTTTCTCGTGAAACAGGCGGCTTAGTGGATATTGTCTCAAACTCAAAAGCAAATGTGCCTAGTTCAAATTCCTTCCTCCGACAATTCTGGACATTTGTTAAAGGGATCCTACTAAGGAGGAAACCGGTCTACCAGATGTTTTGCCAATGTTATCTGATGCAATGTTAGTTTATACTGTTAATACATATATAATTATCATCCTACTATGATAGTAAAAATATTTTTAACTTCAAAATTCAAATAAAGATCTACCTGCAGAAATTGTATAAATAATAATAGCGAAGCAAATTAACTAGTTGTGAAAATGTTTTTAAATGCTAACTGTGGCTACTTAAATATGGCTTTCTGCCATATTTATTTCTGCTAGCAAATCCCAAATTACTTTAATCAAGTTTGCGATCTTGTTCTAAACACCTGAAACATTATGAACATATGCAAGCATGAATTAGGTGTTGCGAACCTAGTAACAAATTGGCTCACTTGTGACCAGAAGGATATACGAAAGACAGCATGAACAGAAGGTATAATCTCATTCGCATTCGTTTCGTGCTTACTGACGATTCATCAGTAGGAGCCGATATTACGCCCTTTAACCACTATATATTTGGGTGAGGAATTTGGGAACATAGGGCGGTACAAAGTTGAGCTAAATCGGTAAAGCAACATCAAAAACAAACCTTTAAAACTAACAGGCATGTGTCAAAATTGTCGGCTCTTTTGATTTCAATTACATTCATAATTGAAAATAAAGACACTTAATATAGTTTTACGAGAAATTAAAAATATGCATTAAGATAGTTCACTATAGATGTGGTTAAAATAAGTTTGTTTGATTGGATGAATGAAAATATCACTAACGAATAAAAATTCTTGCTATTGTTATTGAAAAAATTAAAATTCATTAACAAATATTATTCACTTAAAATATATTATTCTTTTTCATGAATATCTTGGTATTGATTAAAAATTATACTCTTTATTTTTAGCCAAGAACTATATAAAAAGATTGAAGTTCCTACAATATAGATAAGAAAATATTAGCTTAGTCCAAATGTTCATTACATAAACGAGATCAGGTGAAGCCGTAAAATAATTAGAAATGACAATTATCAATTCAATATTATGACGACAGTAATTGCTATAACTTTGCGTGTGATAAAGTCTGACAGTAATCGCATACAAAGCGTTTGATAAATAAAGGTTTCACATATTATGAAAAAAGAAGGGGCGACAATTTTTGACACATATCTGTTAGTTTTAAAGGTTTTTTGGTGATGTTCCTTTTCCAATTTAGCTCAACTTTCTACTGTCCTATTATCCCACATTCCTCACCCTAATATATAGTGGTTAAAGGACGTAATACCGGCTCCTACTGATGATTCGTCAGTAAGCACGAAACGAATGTGCATAAGATTATACTTTCTGTCCATGCTGCCTTCGGTTTATCCTTCTGGTCACAAGTGAACCAATTTGTTACTAGGCTCGCAACACCTATTACATACTAACATATATATTAGATCTCCGCAACAAACTGTATTTAACTATTATGAACATATATTGGTCAATATAAACTAAGTATTGTATTTTGCCAATCCACTAAGATGACCGGTTTCGGGAACTCATCACATATTGTACAGAATTTGCCGCGGACAGGGTTCGAACATGGGCACATTTGCTTTGGAATCTAACCACTGAGCCACCCTGCCGCACACCACACACAATGTTCAGTTACAAACTAATTAATGTTTCTTTATTAGCATTTCCCTTAGTTGGAGACTATGTGGCATCTATTTAGACCTAAAGTTCCAACTAAACACCCTCAATATGTCTTTACAGAACAGACACAACGTCACAAGGTGAAGTGGTATTTAATTGAACATTTATATTATTAAACAAACATTGGTTGCACGAGTGGTGATGAAAATTATTTAAATCATGGTTTCAATCTTAATGTAACCATCAGTTCCATTATATACATACATTTTTCAGTATAAACTAAGCATTGTAAAATAGAAAAAAAGGTAGACAGATTTCATCCTTATTGAGAACTCTTCACGTGCTGTCTAAAATTTGCATCAGACAGTGTTCGAACCCGGGTACTTTTTCTTTATAGTCTGTGACTCTATCCACTATGCAATCTTGTGGCCGGATTTTGGATTTTTCCTATCCTATATAATTTTATCGTCGACGTCGATTGTTTTTGTGCCCCCGCGAGTCTCCCCAGAGTAGAGACCGGCAGAGTTGGTTTCCATGTTGAGCTACTATAAACTTAAATTGCTCGTCTGGTGGTAGAACAGAAAGATTAACCGCCGAGAGCGGTTAATTGTACTTCAGATGTGTCCATTTTGTATGATCTGAAACAAGCTGAGCGTTATAAAGCATTTCTTGAGTGCTATATTTACGACGCGGCCAGTTATATTCGGTTGCTATTTTATGTTAAATCCACATTTATCCTTGTTTTGAAGCACTTTATGAGTTAATCAATTTTGCATGTTGCCTGTGATGCCACTGAAACAACTCCAGTACACGGTTAAATCTATAGGATGATTAAGACAACAATTTATTGATAGAATAATATTATTCGCGCTATCGGTCATTTAATTAGGCCACATTAAAACCAAACTGAACAAGAGACAATATGTGGCAGTTTATCGGAAACAAATTATAAACTTGATTAATTCTGCATAATTGTAAAGGCTGTTCTGGATCTCACCGCGCAGGAGATTTAATTTGACGTGTTAATATGCATGTGTTTATGTATGTTGCTTTTTATTTGAATTGTTATACTTAACTATTAATGCATCATTATTTCAAATTAAACATTTACGCAAACACCAGCCTACGAGTCTTTAGCTACAGTTGGCTCAAAATAAGTCAACGCCGGCCATTTGTGTAATCAGTGCTAATGTCTGTTACTGGTGCTTTGGTGCCATTCAACTGCAGGGACACGAAGAACTGTCTTGTACAGCATAAGGCGGGTAATTTTGTGACCGCCTACAGTCCTCAGACTCAAGCAGCGGACTCAGACTTTTTTCCCCAAACCATCAAGGATCCATTCCTTTCGTTTCTTGTTCAACCGTGTTCTACGGTAAACAACGCAGCCAGCAAAAATAAATTTGAAAATAACAGCAAGTACCTATCAAGTGAATTGCACCCTCTTAGCGAGTGGCCACTCTCCAAAACTATCACATATAGGCGTACAGTCGATCCAAACTCTACCGGGGGCGAAGACTCACCAAAATACTTTATTCACGACACTGAGTTTCCAGGAGAACTGGACAACGACAGTTTCTATAACAATCAACAGGAGTATAGACCAGCTCCTGTTTTTCCAGCATACAACGAGACAGTTCAGATACGACGTGTTCACCCACCAACAAAAAAGTCTGTAAACGCAAGCAAGGACGATTGGCCAATTTTCAACTTGAGTCTAGCTGGACCAAGCATTCTGGCGGCTGCAGGATTACCTATCAATAATTCAGGCACAAATTCAAGTGTTGGCAATAATCTGATTACTGAGCAACCAGACGGAAGCTTTATTATACAAGTAGGTAAAATTTGAAATGAAAATTTCTATATATATTTTTTTTTATAGTTAGGAAAACACAAATAACATAACATACGGTACAATCCCCTATAAGAATGTGTGAAACTTTTATTTATTTAGTTAAATGATGTCATTATTGCTACGAAATGTGATATTTGATATTGATCAAGACCAGAGTGTATGGATTTACTGGAGTTACAGTTGGTCAGAAATAGCTGTAATTGTCATTATGGGTGAACTTTACCGTACATTGAAATTCATTGTAATGATATTATGTGCCAACTCTGCAACCATAATGCTTATACTATGTAACTTTACAGCAACCATAATGTTGGTATCGATTACTGACACAATAGGGTTGGTACCCATTACAGACTTGGTATATATATTATATATAGTGAGATGGCTTTAAAGTCGCATTGTCGAAGACTTTATATGAAGTTAGCTCCACTTCTGCAGGTTTACACATTCGTATAGGAGATTGTATCGTCCTATTTTCCCGTATTTCACACGCAAATATGTAGTATGTAAAGGGCGTAATACCGGTTTCTACTGACGAGTCGCCAGTAAGCACGAAATGAATGTGAACTAGATTATAATTTCCGTTCATGATATCTTTGGATTATCCTTCCTGTCATTTTTGAACAAATTTGTTACTAGTTGCGCAATACATAATACACAATTGCAAATATATTAATTCTCCGCCACAAACAGTAGCTAATGTTATATATATTTTCCTTGTGCTGAATGAAATTTGATCACTGCTATCACCTTCAGCAGATTATGCGAAGGACTATATATATGCCATCTTGGGCAAATTAGATCGAATTTGATTCGGGAATAGTCATCACGGTCGAAATTCATGCACGTCGTCTCAAACTTGAATTGCGCTACAGGTATCAGCAGCCCTTTATTATTGCTTTTTTACGGCAAGCTACGATAAACAATGGCCTGCTGGCCAAATTTCGTCTCTTGCTTGAAGCCATCTATAAGGATGAATTGAGATGGCTTCTTTAAAACGCTTTTGATTGAATCAGGCGTTTTGTAAGAATGTGTCAATATTCCCGCCCTGTTAAAATATAATGTTGATGCAGTCATTGTAGAGGTCATCGCAGCACACATTGGGGTGAAGATCAGTGGTAGCGGCCGGTTTGTTGACGTCGAAAACGCTGATGATTCTGTTCCTTTATTGGAGAAGGAAGACGAGCTTCAGAAAGCCAATACGTTTGCTCTAGATGTGTTTACTTGTTGCGGTCTGAGGCTAAACACTTTAAAATAGGTAGTTGTGGCTAATTTTAATCCGGAGCAAAGATCGTGCTAAATGACGTACACTATCAGTCGTTAATGCGTTTGTTTGCCTAGAATATCTGATAACGTAAGGGGTAACGGGTTTTGTTAAGATTTCTACACATATTAGGTGCTGCTTTAGTAATAATTTATCGAGTACTCTGGAATCACCAGTCTATTTCACGGAGCACTATGTCTAATGCATTCAAGTTAGGCCTGCTGTCGGTTTTGCTTTATGCTGTGGTAACTTAGGGAACGAAACAATATTGTTTTTAGCGCCTAGACATTTATATTTAATAGATGTATTTACTCGATTATGTTTAGGTCTTTGACAGCTAAGCGTCAGGTGGTGCTAATAAAGAGAAAAGTTTATGAGCCAGCTAGTTCTATATGGTCGTTGGCCGATATTCCATCATCATCGTACCTTGATATGGAACGTCGATTTCGTCTGTTAGAACAATGTTTTGGAGAAGGACAATTTTACATCCTGTTGGCGTAGCCAGCAAGGCAACTCCGGTGGTTGGCTGGAACCGCCAGCCATCTTTTTATCGATTTCTATTATTCGCGATATCGGTCAGGGCGCCTCGTACTCTCTCTAACCCTGTGGCAATTCAATTGCCGGAAATGCATGTGAGTCTAGCGACAAACAGTATTCGGTGGAGAGGTTTAGCCAATTATGCCTTCTGTGCATCAATTGTTATGAATCTCACCCTGAGGGAGATCTTGTCCTCCATTTATTTTATTGCATTGCAGTGATACGTGATGTCATCGAAGTTATGTAAATTCTTTGCACGTGGTTGGGATTGTCCGTCCGATGGATGTAACAATAGGAGAACATTTAGCTGCGTAAAAATATAAACACAAGCAGAGTTTGCTTCAAGCCAAGCACTAACGGCAAGCGGACGTATACATTAAATATGCATTTCGTGTTGATCATGTCAGTCGTTTTCGCACCGTTCTCTGTTGATAACTATAGAAGGTCAAGACTCATTACAACGAGTGACTAAAAACATTTTTGCCATATTATGCCTCTGGTAAAATAAATTGGTTTGGTATTTATCTGATGTCAAAAAACTCTATTTTAAGAATTTCTTCATCACAAAGAAAACTAATTATTCACTATTTTTATAATTTAAATAAATATAGCTTAAACTGATAAAGGGATGTTTGTGACTGCATATAAATTGTGCAGCCGAAATTCTAGTTACGTCCAATGTATGCTAGACTAGTCGGAGTGAAAACCACACTTTAATTGTCATTGGTGCATTTCTGTTGAATTCTCGTAAGTCAGGTAGCCGTTATGCTACGATGATAACACGCAAAGTTCCAAACGCGTCAAAACGTGCAACTGTGGGTTAATTTGCTGCGTTATACGACTGGTTTAATAAACTTAGATTGGTTTTTAACTGAAGCTTGGAAACCTGTTATAAATAGTTGCATTTGCCAGCCAGGCAACCAGTAGGTTGATTTACTTGTACACTTTATAATTTATATTTTGAAGATCAGTTTGCTCACTCATTAGTAAGAAATGACAAACTTGTACTCCAGGACTTGGCTTTTATGTATTAAAAGATATTTAGTTAACAAATATGCATCAATTGCAAAGAGAAGCAAGTTTAAATTGACAGCTATTTCACCAATTGTATTTTATCAAACAGCAAGTATCCAGAAACGACATAGATTATCCGTTTGAGAATTGGCAGCCGTTTAGCGACGTTGTGCTGTTTGAGGAGCCAATCACTACGTTTGACGAGGAAGACTGCGGTAGCAATATTACAACTAAGATAAACAATTACAAAGTACACGACAACGCAAAACCGGAAAACTTACAATTAAATCGGTCGATTAGCAGTCAAGCTGCACAAATAAGCAATTTACTGGGTCAAGGTTCAAAAAGTGTAAGTTAATTCAACATTATATTTATTGAACACTGATAAGCGGCAGCGTAAAATTTAAAAACATTTTACTTTGAAAATACGATTAGAAATAAAGTACTTAACCTAGATAATATAAAAATTTAAATAATTTGTACATCTTTCATAAAGGTTATAATACTCCAAGTTATAATTAAATTATTATGTGTGTGTGTGTGTGTGTGTGTGTGTGTGTATTGTTTTTTGTTGTTGTTGTTATTTATTTATTGTATTTATTTATTATTAGACCTATTATCATTATTGTGTGTGTATTATTATTATTATTGTGTGTGTATGTATTGGTCAAAACAGAAAAAGCAACATCGAAACTGTTGGTAAAGAAGTTGTAAAAGCATTGTTTATAAAACTTCCAACAAATTTTTGCTTATTTTAAACCCAATATTAATAAAAATGCTTTATATCCGTGTTTATCTAGCCTAAAAGAGAAAAAAGAATTTTGATATTAAATGTATTCAAATAGTAATTTTTCAAAATATGTTTGATAAATACTAAATGATCAACAATAAAAAAGAGCAAATAATGCTTGAAATTCGAAATTTGTCTGAATCAAAAATCGAAATTTTTTCTGAATCAAAAATCGAAATAATAATCTCTTTGAATGCGCACTTTAATAACACGCATAAAGATAAAAAGAAATTTTATGACGTGAAACAAAATTTTCTTTCTCACTTTCTTCTTCTCAATTAAATTTTCCGTTTTTTCTGTCTTTCATTATATCTATGCTTAATTGTAGTTACTTGAGGAGTAAATTAGAAAGAAACGGTTTTATTTTGCATATGGAAAGGTCAATATGAAAAGTAATATAATTATCTTTAAAGATATTTTACTCGCATCGTTATTGTGAAATTACTGGTGCAAGTTATGAAACCATGAAGGGACACTGTGGATATGTTAAAAATGTTTTCTATGTCAGAAGATTTTATTCGATAATAAGGAGGAGGAATGTTGGAAAATAGGACGGTAA
This sequence comes from Eudiplozoon nipponicum, assembly GCA_029291075.1. Classification (NCBI taxonomy): domain Eukaryota; kingdom Metazoa; phylum Platyhelminthes; class Monogenea; order Mazocraeidea; family Diplozoidae; genus Eudiplozoon; species Eudiplozoon nipponicum. The sequence goes on along the minus strand of JAQBSW010004466.1, from coordinate 48,350 downwards.
AATCTTCTATACGAATGACGTCATAATTTCCGCGAAATGTGAGAACTGACATCGAACAAGGCCAGAGTGAATAGATTTGCTGGAGTAACAGGCGTTCATAAATAGTTGTAATTCTCAATTGTGATGAACTTCCATATGAAATATTAATATGGAAAATGTTTGAAAACTGCCGCAACAAGTTTTTGTTAACAGAAGTATTCTTTTTAAATGTGTATTAGTCTTCTTATTGCGAAACTACTAGTGCAAGTCATAAAAGCACGTAATAAAATCATGTATATTTAAAAAAAAAATTTTTCTGTGTCGGATAGTTTATTTGGTAATTATGTGCAATATATATTGATAATCTCTATATATATTTTTAAAATTCAGTTTTTCAATTAGATGCTTACACAATTTTTTCACGTATAAAATATGAATATGGAAAAATTCTAACAGCAATATTTTTTAACCCAGTAGATGGGTTTATTTGAAATTAACATTTTTGCAACAAAATGCTGCCTTATTCATTTTTAAGCATTTTGAAATATTTGGCTTTTAAAAATTTTAATTCAGTGTGGTAATCTAGGTGGCGCATTTACTGAGGACACGTCAGAAAATAAACAGTTAGTTCCACTATCTAGGAATTACAATCTGCGGAATCTTACCCAAGAGGAGCCTCACAACTGTTCGTGTTTGAAGCACAACTTGATCTATTCAAATTTGAGCAACATGAATCAGTTTATTAATCCCTACGATGGCATGGTAAGCATCATTGTGTTTCAGTTTCACATACTGCTTAAACTTTAAATTTTGCGAAAATTAAAAAAATCTTTAATAACCGAAGTTTTGTTGTCGTTAACGTTTTCATAGTTGCACTGCTTCCTCTGCACTATCGTCGATTAACTTGAAAGCTCTTCGTGATCGATCTGACGTTTCGTGTCCTCTTTTGTGGGCACATCTTCAGAAGTAGTGCAATTACTCCTCATTAAATAGCAAAGAAAGTGCAAAAAAAGACGTATTTCACTATTCTGGATAGCATCGAATTCTAGCAATTGCCTTCGCATAACAATGCATGCTCGTACACGTAGCCTAAATATAAATTGAAATACGTTTTGTTGGTGTGTCGCACTTTACACACACGACAACGCCTATTCCGTCATAGATGCACGTGCAGCAACAATTTTATTTTGCTACACGAATTCGGAATGTGCTCCGACAAATGTGAATTTAATCTTTTCTGCATATACCTGAATAAGATTGCTTATGTGTAAAATTATAATTGTAGATAACCTTGGTTTCGGATCGCTGCGGAAATGTTTCTTGCGCATGAGGCAACGGATGTTCAGTGGTTGATGTAACAAAAATTAGTTCAGCTGCAAAATAGATTGACGCCTAAAAATAATATGCCGAGCTAGGGCAGACGTGGTGACACCGTCTCTAAATAGTTTCACTCACATCAAATATTCTCACTGTTTGCCTAAAATGGCATGTGTCACAGACGCAAGTATATTTTTGTGATCATTTTCTGTATATGTAAGGCATTCGAGTGGAAATGGCATGTGTCACAGACGCAAGTATATTTTTGTGTGATCATCTTCTACATGTAATGCATTCGTCTGGAAATGTAGAAAGTAAAAATCCTGTCTTCCGGGTCACATGCTATTAAGATGTATACGCTGTACGTGTTAACGAACGCGTACTCCTGATAAAAACGGTGTCAAAAATCTGTTATTTCACAGCGTATTATTTGGCATCAACAAAGACTTATAAGTAGAGTTAAACTCAAAGATATAACTGAAGTGATAGAGCCTTTATTTTAGCCTATTCTTTAATCGCATTCTACGTAAATGTGCCATACATCACTTCCTCGTTAAAAACCTTGATTACTATTGCAAACAATGTCCTAGTAAGCTCCTGCATTACATTGGTTTAATGAAATTTCAGCTTTGTTTATACACCTAATTAAGTCAACAAAACCGGCTAGTAAGCATTCCGATGGGAATATTCCATGAAACAATTTATGAACTCCAGAAATTCTGATTGAATTTTTTATGAAATTTTTTAAAATAGAAAGGAGGTGTATATTTCATCGTTTAGGACGAAAGTAATTTTTAAATTAGCCACTCATGCAGAAAATAAGAATCAGATAATTGTGCGAGATTCTTAACTTTTTGCGCTCGTGCATGAACTTTACAACGCTTTTAATAATTAAGAATAAACCGTTTGATAATACCGTGTCTTGTTTGCGTTGATTGATATTTTCTAAGGAAAAAGGAAATATTTTTAAGAAAATTTAGATAAGGTCTGTGTAGGAAATTATGGTTGATCATTTAAATATTTAAGGCTCAATTAATAGGTTTATATAAACGAATTTTTCCCATGCTAATATTCAATAAATGGTGTTTATTAGTTATAAATTGTTTGAAAATGAAAATTTGTTTTTTAAAAATGTCTCGAACGCGGGTTTATATAAAATAATTTAGGTGCATGAGAATATTATAAATTTATGTTTTTTACATTTTATTTTGTTATTATTTTGTTATAGAACCAATTAACATATTTCCACAATAGATGCATCACATATAAATAAACTCATTCTCAAATTTAGCATAAATTTAGACGTACAACACTTTCTGATGTAAGTATGTATTAGGTGTTGCGAACCTAGTAACAAAATTAGTTCAGTTGACCAGAAGGATAAGCCAAGGCAGCATCAGACGGAAAGTATAAGTGTATCCTTCACAGATGCAATAGTATTATTAATGATTCATAACCTCTCCCCATACTACATATATTAGTTCTTCGCAACAAACAGTATTTAAGTTTCTGATGTAGTTGTATTATAGTTAAGCTGAATAACGTTTCACACTTCAATTCAGAATTAACCTACCATCTTTTTACTAAATATAACTTGCCTCATGAAAAAGAAACTAGGGCTTTTAGAGTATATTGAATAAAATGCAGCTGTGTATACGAATATTTTAATAATATTATTACATTGCTAAACCTTTATTTCAATAATATTTTATTGGATCATTTATTTTAGCTTCAATCGTGAGCCTATGATGTTTGCCAGCTTTTCAATTCCTTTTTTTAAGAATTGCATGAGAGATAATTCAAATGTCAGTATGTGGATAAGTTTTCCACATATTAAACTCAATTGAAATGAAGAAGACCTAAATAATGTATTGATGATAAATGAGAAGGTTGAATGGCAATAAATAATTATTTGATAATATTACGTCAGAAGGGCAAATGAAATCCCTACGTGGAATAGGGACAACCTGAAATTTGACAGGCTTTAGAAGTAAAATTACTAAAAAAATGCCGTAAAATTATAAATGAAAATGAAAAAATAGTATGTATATTTATTTATTGCGCATTTTACTAATTGAAATCTTATGTACGAAAATAAATTGATACCACAAACTACGGATTCAGGGGTAGGGTGTAATACTCTACGAATATCATAGAAAAATGAAGTGTGCGTATATATATATATATATATATATATATATATATATATATATTATATGTTTACAGAAAATGCAAGTTTAAGTGTCAAAAACATGATGAATTCGCACAAAATTTAACATAAGACCATAATATATTTCCACCTCAAATATATATTTATGAGCATCTCTGTAGACTATAATATCGGTTTTCTCATATGTAACAGCTGCCATTTATTTCCTATAAATAGATTTCATCAACAAATTCTTGGCAACAAGTGCCTTAAGGACATTTATTATATGTTCTATGGTAACTATTTACTCAAGCCGATGTAATGGCGATGGACACTCCGGAGGTAACAATTATTTAATTCGCGGATGATATCTTTATATAAACACAAATCCTCTTTTATATGCTGAAAATCATATATATACAATTGGATTAGTGTTAATCACAAAGTCGCAAACTTGAATTAAGTAATAGTTTGGTGTTCTTTTCTAGATCCGTTTGGCAATTATAATACCTTGCTATTTAATGCACTTAAACAGTCGTCGAACAGCATAGCAAAACTAAAGTTAGCCGCACGTTCTCTTTTAATATGACTGGTTAAATAAAATGGGATTGGTGTATACTTCCAGCTCGCAGACTTGATTTAAGAACTGTTACCACCACCCGGACAATCAATGATTGTTTAATGTTGAGTACATTTTGATAATTGTCTCCAGACATGAAAAATTATTGTTTCGTCATTTAATTTCACATTTCCTTATGTTTCATAATAACGATTCTGTAATGCAAGTTTATGCATTATGAGCAGCAGCAGCAGTTCCCTCAGGTAAACCTACCTCCAAACGACACAGATCAACATCAGCAGCAGCAGCAGCAACAACAACAACAAAATAGTCGGGGTTATCAAAGCGACGATGATCCAGATAAGCGCACAACGTACGGTTACGCCCAGTTTCAAGCAGCCAGACAGCGCTTTGAAAATGCTGCCAAGGATTTAAAGTTAACAGGAATGACACCGATGGGAACTACAGGTACTTACATAAAATAATCTCTACATATAAAAGGCTTCAACTAAAATTATCTTTTGAAGACAGAATTGCTGTAAAATGCTGCTATACAAAAGTGAACCTTTACAATGCTTCGTTGAAAATACGCTGCACAAAGTTACCCTCAAAAGATATGTCCGAGATAATTTCAGAATGGTGTATGATATTATAATTATTATCCGTTATTCTTCAGAAATGAATCGTTCAATTTATGGAGTTGGGCTTAACATATTTATAAACAAATACACAATACGAATACGAAAATTGACGGAAGAGACCCTAACAAACAAATAATATTATATAATGATAATACGAAAACTTATATATATATATATATATATATATATATATATATATATATATATATATTCTTTTGAAAGGCGAGCTTTAATAAAATTCATTGTACCCTTCCTGTGTGCAAAAAGAAAATGAAATTTTATCAGATACAAGAAAATTTTCTTTCGCATGGTCTTCTCAAATATCTACTAATGAACATATCTTTATATATAAATTGGAAAGCAAAACAAGATAGAAATACGTGAACATAGAGAGAGTGAAAAATAGAAACCAATCAAATTGCGTGTATCACATCCAGTTCAAGCTCAATGCTTGTACGTGCTTCTTCTGCTTACATAAATCCGGCTGCAATTTGTTTATCCATAAGGCTTCGTATTTGGCTAGCTCCCTTTTGTTTTTGCATTTAGTAATTACGTTGAATGCTACGTCTGGAGAATATACGTGCGATGTTTCGATGATGTGTTGCGCAATAGCAGACGTGTATTCACCATTTGATTGAAGAAAGTTGAAGCAGCCACGCACAATTAATGCAGCTTAACTACGAGTGTTATTTAGGGTAACACACTTGCCTTTACCAGCAATCAAAGAGAAACAGCCGTTAATGTCGATATCAAATATTATTTACCAATATACATGCGTAAGTTGTCGATCAACTTACGTAGGTCGATCGACCAGACGGTTAATTAATATATTACAGTTAAATACTGTTTGTTGCGAAGAACTAATATATATGCAAGTATGTATTAGGTTTTGCGAACCTAGTACCAAATTAGTTCAGTTGTGACCAGAAGGATAAACCAAAGGCAGCATGAACGGTAAGTATAATCTCATGCACATTCGTTTCGCGCTTACTGGCGACTCATCAGTAGGAGACGGTATTACGCCCTTTACCACTATATATTTGGTAGAAGAATGTGGAATAATAGGACGGTACAATCTCCTAGACGAATGTGTAAACCTGTAATAGTGAAGTTAACATAATCTAAAGTCAACGACAATGCGACTTCAATGCTAACTCACACTATATAATATATATCCCGAGTCTGTAAAGGATACTAACACTATGGCTATTGTGTTAGTAACTGATACCTTTTTTTCAAATCGACGAGTACCGGATACCAACACTATGGTTTCCGAGTCGGTACATGATACCAACCTGATGGATATAAATTTATGCTAAAGTTCACCCATATGGAGAATTACAACAATTTCGGAACACCTGTTACTCCAGTTAAACCATACACTCTGGCCTTCATCGATACCAGTTATCACATTTCGCGGTAAGCATGACATCATTCAATTCAATATATTACAGTTAAATACTGTTTGTTGCGAAGAACTATTATATATGCAAGTATGTATTAGGTTTTGCGAACCTAGTAACAAATTAGTTCAGTTGTGACCAGAAGGATAAACCAAAGGCAGCATGAACGGAAAGTATAATCTCATGCACATTCGTTTCGTGCTTACTGGCGACTCATCAGTAAGAGCCGGTATTACGCCCTTTAACCACTATATATTTGGTAGAAGAATGTGGAATAATAGGACGGTACAATCTCCTAGACGAATGTGTAAACCTGTAATAGTGAAGCTAACATAATCTAAAGTCAACGACAATACGACTTCAATGCTAACTCACACTATATAATATATATACCGAGTCTGTAAAGGATACTAACACTATGGCTATTGTGTTAGTAACTGATACCTTTTTTGAAATCGATGAGTACCGGATACTAACACTATGGTTTCCGAGTCGGTACATGATACCAACCTGATGGATATAAATTTATGCTAAAGTTCACCCAAATTGAGAATTACAACAATTTCCGAACACCTGTTACTCCAGTTAAACCATTGAAGTCGTATTGTCGTTGACTTTAGATTATGTTAACTTCACTATTACAGGTTTACACATTCGTCTAGGAGAATGTACCGTCCTATTATTCCACATTCTTCTACCAAATATATAGTGGTTAAAGGGCGTAATACCGGCTCCTACTGATGAGTCGCCAGTAAGCACGAAACGAATGTGCATGAGATTATACTTTCCGTTCATGCTGCCTTTGGTTTATCCTTCTGGTCACAACTGGACTAATTTGTTACTAGGTTCGCAAAACCTAATACATACTAGACGGTTCATTACTCGAATGAGAGAACATTGCAACTTAAACGCCTATTTTAAATCAAATGGTGAATACACGTCTGCTATTGCGCAACACATCATCGAAACATCGCACGTATGTTCTCCAGACGTAGCATTCAAAGTAATTACTAAATGCAAAGACAAAAGGGAGCTAGCCACATACGAAGCCTTATGGATAAACAAATTGCAGCCGGATCTATGTAAGCAGAAGAAGCACGTACAAGCATTGAGCTTGAACTGGATGTGACGCACGCAATTTGATTGGTTTCTCTTTTTCACACTCTCTCTATGTTCACATATTTCTATCTTGTTTTGCTTTCCAATTTATATATAAAGATATGTTCATTAGTAGATATTTGAGAGGACCATGCGAAAGAAAATTTTTTTATATCTGATAAAATTTCTTTTTGCTTTTGCACACAGGAAGGGTACAATGAATATATATATATACATTTAAGGGAAAAATATTTCATTTGTGATTGTCAGAACACTTTTTTTAACAGAGAAAATATTATTCTACGAAATGGTAATTTCGTTTGTGGTTAAATTTAGAGCGTTAAAATTTGTATTTATTATACTCGTTGTCCCAAAACAAAATGTGGTAGTCAGAATAATTTCACAGCATGATTCATGTTTTATAACGGGTCTTTAACAATGACGATTCTCTTTTAGCGCGTCTTTATCGAGATTTGGCCCTTAGTATTACTAAAAACCTGCTCAATAATAATGCGTACCACACTTAGTTAGACAAATCAATAAATGAGAACGTTTTTTGAAATTACAAATATTAAGTTGCGTACATATATTTTATTGACTATTGCAGAAAGAATTTCAAAATGCGTTTTTTTTAATTTCCTGGTGTATATATGTAATCATATAAAAACAGAACAAAATATTTATTTAAGAACAGAATATTTACTTTCAATAAAATTGATTTTACAAAACAAACAATTGATTGTCCTGACCTGATATATATAAATGGTAAGTAACTAACGAGTTCACAATATAAGTGAAATCAGTCTACCTAATGAATTGCTTGTGCTGACTTGCACAATGCTTACTTTATAATGAACATGTATTGACAAGAGGATCTTTATCTCTTTTCATCAGTTGTATCCCATTGTCCGTATGCAATAAATTTGTTTGTTTTATATTTTCAGGTTACGCATATATATATATATATATATATATATATATATATATAATGTCCATTCCTTTTTAATTTAACACAGTACTATTATAATTAGGAAAACACAAATAACAAAGTGGATAAAGGCCATTTATTTCGTGAATACTAATCATCTCTTATACAATCATACATATTTATACATTTTGGGTTTTCAATTGATTATGCTAGTGGTAACAAATCTGATTCGTTTTTACTGCTGTTTCTTGTTTTGGCTAGTTGGTGAGTGTGTATGCGTTTGTGTTTGTGTGTATGCGTGTTTGCATGTAAAGGTCATTCTCGCAGTATTGCAAAGTGATGTCTGAGATCTGGTCATTATTGTTTTGATAGCTTGAGAATTAACCATTTGTGCGCATTGTTCACTGTTACATATACAAGTGCTATTTTTCCCAGTATAGTTGATCGTTTCACCTCGTTGCGCAAAGTTGTTTTCACATGGTAACAACGCCAGTGTTGATTGCAGTGTTAAACGCTCACATTGTTTGGAGACTTCTGTCATCGTATGCGCCTCTGTTATTTCCACTTCAGTTTGTTGCCAATCCGATTGTACGTTTGTTGATTCTAGTCGAGGGCCTGTTTGTTCTTGGCTGGATACTAGTAGATTGTTGTTGAATTTTGTTATTCTTCGCCAGTCGATAAGAATATCATGTTGATGAAACTTTTGAATATTACGGTCAGGTGCTCGTTGTTTTATGTAAAGGGCTTCATAGATAAATAATACTTTTTCTGATTGTGCTTTATGTAGAATTTTGAAATTGTTCGAATTGACAGGGTGCCCCGTTGCCAATATATGATCGGAAATAGCTGATTTTCCTGACGGTGGCAAGCCTTTGTTAATCAATTTCTCTGGCAAATGTTGCTGGATTCTGCTTATCAATGGCTTCTTCATACGTCGATATATGTGCTACCGCACATACATGAGAATTTGTAGCTTATGAATGATTTGGAGAGAATTGGCAATTGATCTTTGGCATCCAACCTCATGATTCTCTGTGTACTAAATGTCATATTAACTTTAGCACTGGGAAAGTTGTCCTTAGTTATTCTATTCGGCCGCCCTGCAATTATTGAGGCTGGTACGTCGCCTCTAAATGGTAAGCTTAGGAAAACCTGCTTGACGGTATCCTCTCTAGTACGAATCTGCCGTGGTCTGATGTTGACATCAATGAAACGCTCTGGGTATATAAATATGGTTGTATAGATATGTATGATTGTATAAGAGATGATTAGTATTCACGAAATAAATGGCCTTTATCCACTTTGTTATTTGTGTTTTCCTAATTATAAGAATATATATATATATATATATATATATAATCTAAAAACACCAAATTTATTCCAAACTAACAATGAGATACAACAGTTAAAAAATGAAAAAGGTTCTCTGATCGCAGTAAATAAAAGGCTTACTAGTTCTGCACGCGTGCGTGCTTTCAATGAATAAGAAAACTGAAATCATGTCGAGTTGAGAAAAGAAAATTTTGTAAGTATAAAAGATTTTGGATGTTTTACATTACAGAAGCCTATACAACAAACCAAAGTAGTTCAAATCATCATAAAAATACGTGAATTGATTTAATACCCAGTTATAACTTAGCTAAATATAATGGCGAGTAAGTTTGCCTGTGAGTGATATGCTATGAATAAGACTAAAATGGTCAACAAATGATAAAACATAGAGCAAACTGGCAAGTAAATTAATAGCAATCCTACCGTAAATAATGATAAATTTCAGCGAACTCGCTTTGTTTAAACAGATGAGCAAATGTTCAGCCCTTGTATATTGTCGTGATCCAACCTGTCTCAAAATTACCGTAAAAATAGATACATAAAAAAATTAAATCCATTACCAATTTTTATCTCAAAATATGCAACAGATTTCTGCATTTTAGCCTAATTCCACACAAACATTTCATGATATATTACTTGTATACAATTAAAATTATCAGATGTTTCTGCAACATTTATCTCTCATAAGGATATGAGATCATTTCCTATGATGTTGCGTGGAATTTCCGTTGAATCAGAGCGGGAAAAATAATTTTCTTTAAATTTAGATTTCTTGTTCAAATATGTATTGTTAGTTAATATGCCGATTATTTATGTTCTAGAGAAAGTACCTCAAAAGTTATTTTCTCGTAGCAGCGAAAATATTATTTATGGTGTGTACGTTTTAATATAATTCAAAGGAGCATTCCCTTGTGCAATGCCAAAAAGAAATTTAATCAGATGCAAGAAATGCTTTTTTCTCATTTATTTTATTAAAATGTTCTACGTAGGCTTTCCAGATGTGGACTTACAGGTAGTTACCGAATTCAATAACGTGCGAGAGTTTGTAACATATGAAGCGCTGTGGTTAAAAATATGGCGCCTGAGTTATTCAAGCAGAAAGCAAATTTTCTCGCGTTGAAACTCAACCAGATATTCTGCAATAAATGATTGGTTGCTCCTCTAACTCACTCTCTCTTCCCGTCCCAATTTTCATTTTTTGCCTTTTCTAACATATATATATATATATATATATATATATATTGTCGGTATAAACTAAAAATTGCTTAATGGAGCAAAGGCAATTCATCAAGTTGACGGATTAATTCCTTTTGGGAAGCTCTTTATGTACCTGCCAGAATTTTCCGCGGCACATTTGCCACTGAGTTTTTTTTTTATTGTGATCGCCCATTTAATTTAGGTTGCTCATAAGTAATCCCACAGAGTTCATAAAAACGTTTTCGTCTAGCTTTGACTTACTTACCAATAACTCTACATTATATGTACAAATCTTTGTTAGAAATAGATATAGTAATCATTCAAAATTATCACTAAATCCATGAAGCCTAGACACAATTTTATACTGTCAATAAAATTGAATGAACATTGGTTGCGCGATCGGTGATAACAATTTATTAAATCAATACTGAGATCTTGTTATAAACACCTGTCCCATTATGTACATACATTTTCAATATAAACAATTACACAATTCTTAGTTTTAAATCAAATTAGTTATATTCGCTTAATCGGATAAGGCGCACCCCTTCAGTAAAACCAAATTAACGCAATAATTATTTGTTTATTCATACTTTTTGCGGTTCCACTGCTACCTTCAGCATTCTCATAATTATTTTACATTTTAATTCTTGCACTTCAGCGTGAAAATTCTTTTTTTATTTTCATTATCGTTGTGTAGCAGCATTGGAGCGCCCAAGGTTTCACTGTTAGATTTTTCAACATCTCACTCTCATGACTGTGGGGATGGCACCCTGCTTAAATGATCGAGTGATACGACATAGGGTCCGTCGAGAATGTTGCCGAAAACGGCGTTGAGCTCGCGTCCATTACTCTATTCGATGCGGGTCAATATTGACAGTATGTTACGCTGTTGGCTTCAGCTCTGCCACTATGACGGAGTCCTTGATCGGTATGCGAGTGCCAGTAGACCGTTGGGCATAGGCTTGTCGCGGGGTTGCGAACATCGCCTGAGTTACCTGTTGTAGTAGCTCATGTATACATGCTATGATGCATTCCCTGTGAAGTTCTGGATTTTGGGGTTTGCTTCGCAGCCGTATCTACTATTTATAGACAATGACTATCAGATTTTAATAAGAGATTTAAATATTGCAAATCACATGACACACTCAATAAAATATAATTTGTCTCGTCAGGACTCCGGAGCATTGTGAAACCAAAATCGTAATAAGTCATTCGTCGTCCATTGCGCTAAACTGAATTTGATAATTTGCTGCCCAATAATGCTCTAAGTCAAGGCCCTTGCACCACTGGCTAAATTACGTCGACTCGTAATCTGCTACCTGGTTGGTAACAATGGATTTTCGTGCGGCAGATCGATTGATCAAGCGGTCTTCTAAGCACCTTAACATCTTCTCTGTTGTGATTTGCTACAGCAGTACAAACTTGATCGATCTGATAAAACTATCGGCCACAGAGAACGCATAAGCTGCCGGGACCCGCAATTCCGGCAGCAGACCCACCAAGTGGATATGCAAAATATTTTTTTTTCGTACAGTGGCATAGAAGGCACTCAGTGCTACTTCTTTTCTTTGGAAATATAGCTATTTTGAGAGGCCAAGTCAATAAAATCGCAATTGTTATTTTGAAAAGGCGCTCATCATTGAGATGGCCTTGATTTTCATGCTAAAAAAACCATCAATTCTGTTCATATAAATTCTTAAACAAACCGTTAGACGTTTTAATGAGGCTCATCCACGATGTTCTTCACCCCAATTTGATGGCCATCATTGGTGCAGTTTTAGAGACTAATTAATAGCCTCCAGGCCTTGGTGTGTGCTCGAGAGAACGTTATAACTGGTAAGGTTCAGCTGCATAAGCATAATGGTCTCATTTTTTTTAAATCCTGCAAAATCTCAAATATTTTTGGCAACCACCGCTTAATGCGTTTCACTGGATTTAGGGAAAGCTCAACCGACTGTGATTTATATTTTTTTAAATTCCAAAAATACCTCCTGAGGACGAGCACTGAAGTTATTCAATATCCTATGCTTTAATTCAGCATACGATAGGTATATTTCCAAATTCAATTGGACTGCCCAATACAATGTACAAATTCCTGGACGGTCTCGCTTACAATTGGGGCTTCTAACATTAAAACTTGCGCTTGCACCGAGGCGTTGCCGAACCACAACTTTAGCTTCCCATAAAAAGGTGTGCAATCATATGTTTAAACTTTGATAAAGGCCGGAAATAATGGCTGATTTGATTATAAACTTTGTTAGAGATTTGTTTTTTTCCCTCCGTGGTCGTTTGCTATTATTATGCCCGTCAATGTCAATTGGGCCGTTTGTACGGATTCCCTCAATGTTCACAATAATTGTTTCATCTAGCCTTGAATTAATTACTCATAAACTTACAGGCATAGTACCCATCTTTGTAGACAATATACATACCAACCCTTCCAAACTCTTTTCAAAAGCCATAATAATATGAATCAGTACATTTATTTTTAACCACTTTATTTATAGTAGTCTCGTAAACAGCGCCCCTTTATTATAACCAAATTATATAGTAATTCTTCATCTATTATTAAATTCTGACGCTCGGCTAATGTGTTCAGCCATAATTTAATTCTCCTTCATTATAAGTCTTGAGCTTCTACGTAGAAATTCTCTTGTATTCACATTGTCCCTATATAGAGCCAGTACAGCTTTCTCGGATTTGTAGTTGGCCACTAAAATGTGTTGCACTCAAGACACCACATCGCATCTGTCAAACGCTACACGCAATTTCTTGTAATATACCAACTCGTTTTTTGTTATATATATATATATATATATATATATATATATATTGTCGGTATAAACTAAATATTGATTATTGTAGTTAACCTACTCTCCTTTCTGTTTCTTTTGTACAGTAATGTCCGAATAAAAATTTAAATTATCCATTTAGAGCAATATACCCAAATTTTCAAAATCTACAGTTTAAACTTTCTAAACATACGCTCATTGAAGTTAAAATGGCAACGACTGTCACATTTATTCAATTATTCTATCGACTTATTTAAAAAATTTTATTATTTGAATGTCTCTTGATCATTCAACATGGCAAGTTTTTGTGATTGCTGTGTTTATGATACCTTGCTTCCTTCCTAACCAGGGACGTCAGCCGGAAACACTTCATTTAATAAAGCTGTTATAAAAACAAGTCTGGTGCGTAAAATGCTAATTAGCTTTAACCACATTAGTTTCAATTAGCGGAACGTGCATTTGCATATTAATATATTCACCTAAATACTTCACATTTATAAGCAAATATAAATAAATGACGAAAATTTATCTAGTGAAGCACCAGTAATTGTTATGAGATCTCTTTAATTTAAAATAAATTAGTGTCTACGTACATGTATTTAGATTTTATTGAATATTTTTTTGTTAAATACACACCCACACACATAGATGACGCATGATTAGCTAGCGACACGTAAGTAATTGTTACGAGACCTCACAGTTAGTGTAAATAAAGACTAAACAGAATTCAACACTTGTTTGATTTCGTGTTAGATTTGTGGTTTCCTCAGCTTACCGTTTGGAAAGTGACCCAGAAGAATGTCTCGTAATATTTTTCGTGAAAATGTAGACAGTATAATACAAAATATTTTCTTCGCAAAATAACTATCAGGTGACAATCCAATGGCCCGTCGCACAGAAAATTTTTTTATTGAAATTTATAAAAAATATCAATTTTTCGTCACCCTTTTAAAGTTAAACCTTCGCCTGACTTAATCGAGACAAGCGACATTTAAACAAGTATAGCCTTGTGATGCTTCTCCTAAGTAAGCTGCAATATTACATACTATTTCAATGATATCACGCTAAGTGTCAGTCATTCTATGAACTAGCTGACTAGCTAGGACCTTTTAGGATAAATAAGCATAAGGAATAAAAATAACCTACTGCATTTTTACTCCTTAATAGGACGGCGATCACATAGTGCTGGACGTTCCGTTCTCGGGCATCAGAACAGCCTTGGAAGATCGACAAGGAACACGGGCATCTTAGCGGATAATGCTGGTCTCGGTGGAATGGCAAATCTTTTTAGCTTGCCCTACGGACAGACACCATGTGCAACTGCTAACACTTTAGGTCAGTATATTATTTGGTTTTTCAATTGTTCGAAATACGATTTAAATGTGCAGCGTGTTTTTATATGAATTTCTCTTTTTTAAAATTCTACCCAATTAATGCATGCCAGTTTCTTAGACGGTTCATCAAATTCGTAAACTAACAAAGATAGGTTTCCTATGTATTCAGCTCTTTAAGTCATTATCTAAAAATAAGAGTAATAAAATCTTGAACTAGAGATGATTCATGCAACAGATCGGTTGTTCTCTTACTTAACACTCCAACTTTACATTTTCAGCTTTATTTAAACTTCTTTATATATATATATATATATATATATATATATATATATATATATATATATGTTTGAGAAAAATATGTAACATTTCTTTCTTTTTGCACATGTAAATGACGCTATGCTTTAATAAAAGCTTTATTTGATTAAATATAATCCTTTGCTCCAATATCATGTCTTACTTAATTTTTTTTGTGAACAAGGAAATCTTCAAAATAAAATATGTGCGAGTTGGCATGATAACAACAGCGATATATATTTTGAGTAGATGTTGATTGTTTTACACGTAGATAGGCATAGTGGTATTGGTAGGATGGTCGGAGACTTTTTTTATTGCACTATGGAAGTTTGACAAGGTAGACACAGGTATTTTATACTGAATAGCATTGCATAAATATCATTATTCGACTTAGTTGTGGCTGCTACGAATCTGAATAACTTAGTGTAACTTCTAATTGACCAGATTCAAATTTTGTTCGCACAGTTTCGCAGTACGTCACAACCATAAATCGGCAATATTTGTTTATTACACCTCGGGGAGCTCCCAATCGCGAAGATTAGGCCCATGGATTGCATTAAATATTTTGGCTATTAGAGTTGTTTTACATAGAGTTGCTTTAGAATTTGAATTCGATCCGATGTTTTTAATATTGATGAAAATTTTTTTGTTTTTTGTTTGCGACTCTGGATAGAAAGCAAACAATAGATGTTTTTTGATCAATTATGGTTTTGCCTATGATGCTTCTGAAAGCATTTGGTTGCTGGTTGAAGGTGAAACTTGATAATTGTTTGTATAACATGTCAAGTTTGGAGAAAAGAAACTTATTTTTAAATAAATTATGAATCAGCTACTTATTCTGGTTTCTCTTGAAATTTAATTCCAATGAATCATAAATATACGAAGGCAAAGTTGCTCAATATACTTATGCAACTCTGTTAAAGCTAAAGCTGTCCTTCTGAGCCTTAATAGCTGAAGTTAAGCCAGAGTGAGATTTTCTATGTAAGACAAATTAGAGAATGTGTGCCTTGAGATGCATACCTACTGCCTTTCGGTATATCAGACATTGCACTGCTTGTGACGTTCCAATTAATTGTTGCGTAGTGGAGAAAACGCGTTATATTTGTCTTAAAAACTATAAGCTTCAAAATCGGTTGCCCTTTTGGTGTTTATGGCTTATATGTGGGTATTTGAAAGTTATATTTCCCTATTAAACGTGCCTTTAATGGAAAGGCGACAGTGATCAGGTGTGCTATATTTCTTCTTTACCGTTATGGTTATATCTTATTAGGAACCTGATTTTATGCCTAAAGTGGACCGTCTGTATATTACTTTTAACAGCTGGGCTTGAATGTGGTTGGCAATTGTTAATTCTAGGTCACTTTAATTAATCTAAGTGATTAAAGATACTCCAGGTCCTGTTAATTCTTATCCGAACTTTACAAATTAGAATTCTATTTTACCGAAGTTGGCTTATTTTTATCCAATATCAACAACGCTCTTGTAGTTCGGTTTATTGATATTATTTCCATTGGTTGAGCGTAGACTATTCAAACTAAATCTTATTCTCCCCAGTGTGTGGCATTTCTATGCCACTTGTCAATACATTTAAATGCGACCAATCTGTCCTAGAATTAACTCATTTGTACAATGGAAGGAAAGTGATTACATTATGTGAGATACCTTGGTTTACGTTTCTTTTTCTACGCACTGTTATTAGCATCCACTAAGATTCTGGTCTGGTTTATTCTAAACTAATTTTTTTCACATTTCCTGATGTATTTGCACCAGCACGGCTCAGTAGTTAGAGCACCAAGTTTCGAAGCAGACGTGCCCGAGTTCGAGACCTGTCCGCGGCAAATTCTGGCCAGCACATGATGTGTTCCCAATAAGGATGAAATCTGTCTACTGGATGAATGGCCTTTCCAATACTATACAATACTTTGTTTATACTGACAAATGTATGTAAATGTCAAAATCGCAATCTTGATTGAAATAATACTTTTGAAAGTCCCAAGGAAATTACCGACATTGAACATAGTCGTTTATTTTAAAATTATTTTTAAACGACATTACTTATTCCATTGAACTATAACACCAGTCTTTTTTTCTCCCAAGATTTTTCATATAACAAATTTGCATCTGCTCCATGTATTCATCGTTTAGATTAAAAGAATAGAAAAATAGAACATATTTATTAGGGTTAAGCGTACTGATATGTGTCACATTTGCATAATGTACTACATTTAAAGATTGGAAGGTTACTATCACATTTCATATAATTTCATATCGTTGCATCAACATCATATCTTTGCGAATTACGATAAATTTAAAATTTATTTCTGATGATGTTCGTACAAGATAAGTTCTTTATTCAAAACGCACCAATTTTTTATTAGGATAAACTCATAAATATAAACTACCACCAATTCATTTAAAAAAGAAGCTAATACACGTAAATTATTCACATCATCAAAACATGGTACCGGTGAATATTAAAATGACGCAAACAGGTGGTCATTAAGTGTATCTCAAATTCGCATGGCCACAAAAGTTTAAGCTATTTCTGAAATTTACAATAAAAACAAGCTTTCATTTATCTCAATGTTAAAAATAAATCTCAAAAATTCAACAGTTCAATTTCATGACCAGCCTTTTTATGTAAGGAAATGACAAGTCTTTGAATGAGGTCGATAAAAGATTGCATATCTTAGGGATCGCAGAAAAGAAGAACAAATCGCCGCTATTATAAATTCATTAATACGAATGTAAAACCAAAGGATTTCAAATAGGATCAGAAGAATAGATCAACATCAGCATTAGTATAATCTCAAAGACAATTTACCGCACGTGCTAAGTAAAAAACAATAAATAACACAAACAATAAAAGTCAGGTTAACTTTCAACAAAATTGAGAGAATAAACCAATTTGAACACCTGTTGCTCAAACAAAGACTTATAGGCTGGCCTCTATCGACATCAATTATTACATTCTAGTGAGAATTATAACATTACTTAATGAAAGATATAATATTTATTTATTCTATTTTACGGAGAACTAATATATATACAAATATATATTAGGTATTGCTCCACAAGTAGCCAGGTAGTCCAAATAGAACTAGGAGGATATGACATAGTCAGCGTACAGAAAAAATTAAATTTAATTTGCAGAAATCGTTTTACGCTTACTGATAAATTATTAGACTATAAGGATTTGTTTTACGTGCTTCGAGAGTTTATAATTCTCCACTTCAGTGAAATATAGCCCATTTTTGTACAATTTAATGATTTGGTAAATGTTATGTATTGTGAGTTGGCTTTAATTTCGCAATGCTAAATGCTTTATATTAAGTTGATTCTAAAACAGTTGCAATAAATATACATTTCGAGGATTTTACCGTCTACCTGTCACTCAATTTTTTCATAAGATATATTGTGGGTTTGACGCGAAGAGCAGCTCTTATGAATTAGTTGTGCTTAGCGCTAAACGTATGTATATATGAGGTCTCACGTTTTGTTCACACTAAATGTGGTATGTCTTTTTTGTTCTAATTGAATTACAATTATACTAGGTACGCAATACTTAAATCATAAATGCATGCATGTTAGTTCACAGCCGAAAATATATAGAATTTTCCAGCCAATTGTGACTGCCGACACTAATCTGGTATACATTTTGTCTTAATTAGACCATTTTATACATACACTCTACAAAATTAATCAAGATTAAAGATGTCTATTCAATTTCATAAACTGCGAAACTGTTATGTTCTAGAAGAGAAAAATGGAATTTAAGGCATCAAGAATCCAAGACTATCGTATATCTAACCCGCTAAATATGTTTTGATCGACTTCCCATTGCTTGTAACATATTGGTAGAATTTATTATAGATACATTTTGGTTGGATATAAAAAAAATTATTGTTAGCATAATTAGGCACAATTTATTTAGATTGTTTTAACCAAGTTGGTTAGATGGAAATGCGTATAAGTTATGCAAAAATCAGTACTTTCTAAGTTTTCAGAATAGATTTTAACTTAAACTCTTTGTATCCCAAAAAACTTAATTATATTGCTCGTATTAAAACGCAGATCAAGTATAAAAATAATTTTTAGAATCGATATAACATATAGCCTGTGTATCTCTATTCCATGAACTTGCCTAAGGTCTACTCATTTCTCAGTATTTTAAACACATTCTTATTTCACTAAATCTTTGCATCATTCAGGAGGTCACGCGTTTAATGGTGTCGTAAATACAGGTTGTGGTTGTGGTCCTGGCACGGGTTGTGGGGCTTTACCAGGCAATGGAATAATGAATATTTCATCATCAAACAATGCAAACGTAATGTTATCGAGCGAGGTCGTACGACCCTTTGCCTGTTCTACAGATCAAACGCAACCGCAAACGTATTTTACTGGACACGGTAGATCGGAGGCAAACAATTCTTATCCGCATAACTTTCAAATCAGTAACCAATCACAAATGATGCAGCCACCAGATTTGGCAGACGTACAAGCCATTCAGCAGTACGTTGTCGCAGAAGAGTCTGGTCCTGGTGGAATTAAGAAGACTTTCAGTTTTCCTGCAGGCGAAGCACCTGGTGATTTGACCCTTCTAAGAGCCGCTGTGGCAGCAAATATTCCTGCTGATCCTTTTTCTCCGCACGAGGATAACACAGAGCCAGCAGATAACACGACACCAGCACGTGTTGGGAATAGTCGCGACAACTTGCCGAAAAAACACCCGGTTGTTGAGTTTGAGCCTACGGGTTGTGTTAATAACATGGAAACAGCCGGTCAGCGACAACCGTGGTCTGAAGCTAAGGCTACTAATTTCGGACAACAGAGATCGATTCCTTTTGGCCCGTTCAAACAGCACAGTAGTAAGTTCTGAAGATATCATAACACGTAGGCACGAATTTATTTTCACACTTACACTAAGCTAAGGTTGTATTTAAGTGAGAATAATTGATAAGAATAATGAAATTAAATTCTGCAAAAAAATACTTTTCAGACATACTGGAGTGCGTATTTTCGTTACTGAAAATGGTGCATGCTGAGCCGCGGTTTAAAATTGTGAGCTTGTGCACAGTTTCAATTTTTTAATAATGGAAGATAAGACTTCAATACATTTGCGAACTCAACGAAATTTCGAACCGATTCAAATTTTAAATTCTATTATTTGGTAAATCTTGAAAGGGCTTAAATGATTTTTCATAATGTTTATCAAGCAAAAATTTACAGTTTATTTGCTAGTGGTTTCGTTAATATAAGAATTGTGCTCATATATAACGATAGATAGTTTTGAACAATAGATGAACTTGTCGAAGCCATGAGATAGCCTTCAAATTGAATTCGAATGAGAACATATAATGCTAAATGAATAAACACTTTTATGCAACATGTATTTACATTTAAATTTCTCTAAATTTTCATTAGTTTAGATTTTTTTAATTTGATTAAATATTATTAAATTTTCCCTTCTTTTGTCATACTTTTATTTTTTTCGTTTTATAAAATCGGTAAGATATTTATTGTGCTCAGAATCAAATGAAGATACTTCTTTGCTCAACACCATTATAGCTTACCTTCTTGGAGTAATTAAGAATCCATTAAATGCAATCTATGTGTGTTTTGTCGTGCAACAGTCACAAATTTCTTTTGCGTCTTTCACCTAGAGCCGGCTCTTGCGGATAAATTGCCGGAAAGCATAAGACGCGCGTGTACCTGGGACCATTTCTTCTGTTCACGCAGTCTTTGGCATAAAGTTCTTATCCTATTTGAGCTAACTGGTTACAATGTGCGCAATATATAATATATAATGGATTAATCAGAATTTGTTTGTTGACGTTCAGCAGGAAATGACCATTTCTTGATTACTGAACCTATGAATAACTATCGAACTTCTGAACGCACCCTAATTTCTATCTCCTTTTATTCTGGATAAGTTTGCCGTAAATTCTTTTCTGGTCCTTTTGAAATTCGTAGTCCGCGAAGTACTCGTTTCCTACACAAATGATAATTTTTTCAGCAATACTCTTCATATCAAATACGGTCTAAGAATTCTGGCTTAAAATGGATCAAATAAGACTTCTTTAATAAGACGAATGCAAATTCAGTCTATCGTGGTTATTTTTATGAATGCCGTTTTGAATTGTTTTAACATTTGTTTATAACTTAATATATTTTTACCGATTAATAGGAATCCTTTTAAAGCTCTATAGTGAAAAGTTTATTCTAAATAGCGATGCTCAAAACTTAGTTCAGTGAAAAATATTTCCATTACGTAAACCCATTGTTTTTAATTAGCTTGTCTTGGCAGCAATACTTAACATTTAGAATTTTTCTAAATTAAAATGATTCTCTACATGTGATTTAACAACGTTATTAATGTCCTATTGCTAGGGTCTCCGCAACACTAGTCAGAGTAGTGATAGGTAGTATAGGTCGGTATAAAATTGCCTTTAATTGTCCTTAAGTTCATCCATTAATATATGTAACCAAATGCATCAGAGATGGTGAATATTGCCTAGTTTGATGCAAATTATAAGATTGTCCTGTACGACCAGTCGCCAAAGATTTCATCTAACCATTATTCCTTGCTTCAATTACTCTAGAATTGCTAACAATTTATATTATCCGTAAATCCAATGTATATAAATCAAATAAATTTCCTGTCCACATTTTTCACAATAAACCTGTATAAATGACTGATTAAGACAATCGCCACATGGGACGTTTGCATGATACTTTGAGTCAAACTATCTCAAAAAAAGGATTTTACGGGAGAAAAATCATGTATCATTGTTCCCTTGCGTACTGATATCATGAATTAGACGAAACATTGCGGTTCATATTATCCAACAATGAATAGTAACAGATCCCTCAGACGTAAACTGGCGATAAAGCTTCAAAATTAAGTGACTTCAAGGAAAGTTAAAATTAAGGCATATTATATCAGGAAAACTCATTCCATTCACTTTTATTTATTCCAAGCCCATATATATATATATATATATATATATATATATATATATATATATATATATATATATATATATATATATTACACAGTATATTTCTAATTAGGAAGAAAAAAAGCATTAATAACAAAGTAGATAATGGCCATTTATTTCGACAATACTAAATTTCGCTCTATAATCTTTCAATTATATACATTCTGCGTTTTTATTTTAATATGTGGGTGGCAACAAATCTGACTAGGTTTAACTTCTTTTCCTGTTTTGGCTAATTGGTAAGTTTGTATGCGTTTGTGTCTGTGTATGTGCCTGTTTACATGTGAATGTCCTTCTCACTGTATTGCAAAGTTTTGTCTGAGATCTGGTCATTATTGTATTGATGGGTTGAGAATTAACCATCTGTTCGCATTGTTTGCTGTTACGTGTACGAGAGCTATTTTTCCGAGTTTAGTCTTTCGTTTAACCTTTTTACGCAAATCTGGGTTCTTCACTTGGTAACAGCGCAAGTGCGGATTGCAAAGTTGAATGCTCATTTTGTTTAGAAATTTCTGTCCTGTATGTGCATCTGTTTTTTCCTCTTCAGGTGTTGCCAATCCGATTGAATGTTTGTTGAGTTTAGTCGAGGGCGTGTTCGGTCTTGCCTGGATACTAGTAAATTGTTGTTGAATTTTGTTATTCTTGGCCAGTCGATAAGAATATCATGTTGATGAAACTTTTGAATATTTAGGTCAGGTGCTTGTTGTTTTATATAAAGGGCTTCATAAATAAATAATAATTTTTCTGATTTTGCTTTATGTAGAATTGTGAAATTGGTCGAATTGACTGGGTGCCCCGTTGTCAATATATGATCGGAAATAGCTGATTTTCCTGACGGTGCCAAGCCTTTGTTAATCAATTTCTGTGGTAAATTAAATACTGTTTGTTGCGAAGACCTAATATATATGCAAGTATGTATTAGGTGTTGCGAACCTAGTAACAAATTGGTTCAGTTGTGACCAGAAGGATAAACCAAAGGCAGCATGAACGGAAAGTATAATCTCATGCACATTCGTTTCGTGCTAACTGGCTACTCATCAGTAGGAGCCGGTATAACGCCCTTTAACCACTATATATTTGGTCGAAGTATGCGGAATAATAGGGCGGTACAATCTCCTCGACGAATGTATAAACCTGCAATAGCGAAGCTAACATCATATAAAGTCTACGACACTGCGACTTCAACGCTAACTCACACTATATAATATATATACCGAGTCTGTAAAGGATACTAACACTGATGCGTAGACAGTAAGTACGAAAGGAATGTGCATGAGATTATACTTTCCGTTCATGCTGCCTTTGGTTTATCCTTCTGGTCACAACTGAATTAATTTGTTACTAGTTTCGCAAAACCTAATATATACTTGCATATATATTAGTTCTTCGCAACAAACAGTATTTAACTGTAATATATTGAATAGAATGATGTCATGCTTACTGCGAAATGTGATAACTGATATCGATGAAGGCCAGAGTGTATGGTTTAACTGGAGTAATAGGTGTTCGGAAATTGTTGTAATTCTCAATTTGGGTGAACTTTAGCATAAATTTATATCCATCAGGTTGGTATCATGTATCGACTCGGAAGCCATAGTGTTAGTATCCGGTACTCATCGATTTCAAAAAAAGGTATCAGTTACTAACGCAATAGCTATAGTGTTAGTATCCTTTACAGACTCGGTATATATATTATATAGTGTGAGTTAGCATTGAAGTCGCATTGTCGTTGACTTTAGATGATGTTAGCTTCACTATTACAGGTTTACACATTCGTCTAGGAGATTGTACCGTCCTATTATTCCACATTCTTCTACCAAATATATAGTGGTTAAAGGGCGTAATACCGGCTCCTACTGATGAGTCGCCAGTAAGCAGGAAACGAATGTGCATGAGATCATACTTTCCGTTCATGCTGCCTTTGGTTTATCCTTCTGGTCACAACTGAACTAAATTGTTTCTGTGGTAAATGTTGCTGGATTCTGTTTATCAATTGCTTCTTCGTACGTCCGATATATGTTCTACCGCATATACATGAGAATTTGTAGACTATGAATGATTTGGAGAGAATTGGCAATTGATCTTTGGCATCCAACCTCATGATTCTCTGTGTACTAAATGTGATATTAATTTTAACACTGGGAAAATTCTCCTTAGTTATTCTCTTTAGCCGCTGTGCAATTATTGAGGTTGGTACGTCGCCTCTAAATGGTAAGTTTAGGAAATCCTGCTTGACGGTATTCTCTCTAGTAGGAATCTACCGTGAGCTGATGTTGACATTACCAAAACAGGTCGAACAAGCCCTCGACTAGAATAGGCAAACATTCAATCGGATTTTCCAATGCCGCGTTTTGCATACGCGAGTAGTAGCTTTGCACGAACAGTTTCAAAAAGTTCTTTGTGAAACTGTCCGTGTAGAGCTACTACCTGCGTACGCAAAACGCGGCATTGGAAAATATGAAGCTGGCACTTCTCAATCAAATTTCAAAAACTACTTCGATCGGATGGGCAAAAAACCGAAGAGGGAAAAACAGATGCACATACGGTGACAGAAATTTCCAAACAATATGAACGTTTAACACTGCAATCCGCACTTGCGCTGTTACGAAGTGAAGAACACAAAGTTGCGCAAAAAGGTGAAACTAAAAACAACACTCGGAGAAATAGCTCTCGTGCATGTAACAGCGAACAATTCGAACATATGACCAGATCTCAGACATCACTTTGCAATACAGTGAGAAGGACCTTTACATGAAAAGACGCGTACACACTTACCAATGAGCCAAAACAAGAAATAGAAAAGCGAGTCATATTTGTTGCTACCCGCATATTCAAATGAAAACCAAGAATGTATATGAATGAAAAATTGTAGAGCAAAGTTTAGTATTATCGAAATAAATGGCCATTATCCACTTTGTTACTAATGCGTTTTTTCTTCTAATTATAAACATACAGCGTATATATATATGTGTGTGTGTGTGTGTATATTCGGTATAACTAAGAATAATGCCTTAAATTGTTTACTTCGCTATGTAAGCTCATTTTTGCATACCCCAACATATCATCTTGCAATAAACTTTAAAACGTTCTTTAGTTTTCATGCCATATTCAAAAGGATCCTGCTTTCTACAGGATTTAAATCAAAATATCAAGCTTATTTTATTATTTGATATTAGCCTTCGTGAACAAACAGATAAGTCCAGATAAACTTTATTTGATGGGACTGTCTGTTTACAACATCTAGCATGATTCCCCAGGAATTTATTACCGAATACGTGTCACACTTACCTGAGATTATCTACGTGTCGTATCAAAAAGAATTGAGAAGTATTGCGGGGAATTTTTGGTCTATTATTCTTTATAATTTAGTGTTATGTTGAATTAACTATCACCTCACGGATTCTGCTTTGAATACACTTGATAATCATCGAAGAATTAAATCCAAAGAAATATACCTTTTACTATTAGATGTATACATTTTTTATTTGAATACCATATGCTTTTCTCCCCAAGACATCCTCAGCCAAACAAATTTCATGCAAACAACAAAATGAATTGAACATCGCTTGTTTATTCCTCCAAATATGGCTCAGAATAAATTATTTTATTTGGAACATAGTTTTATAGACTGTACTCCTATATATTATTGGGTTATATTTCACAAATTTACGCAAAATACATTATAAAATCCTTGATACATTTTTTAAAAAAACACGAAATATTTATCGCGTCTTTCAATTAACTCACATGTGCATAATTAAACAATTTAAAAAAAACAATATCATATTTATAAAAAAATCCGTGATTATTTACTCATGTTATGAAACTTTATCAATAATTATATAGTTTTTAATTAAGTCAAACGAAACAGCCTAAATATAATCGGCCATTAAAATGATTTTAATCTAGATCATGCACATGGCGGATTCTCAGGATTAACCTCACCAAGTAGTGCATCGTTTCGACCATTCGGAATCAACCAATTCACGACCAGCATGTCACCGTTCAACACAGTAAACGGCCAAAGCGGTTCGCCTTATCAACAGAATAATAGCAGCCAACAATATAACAATCTTCAACATCAATGTTCAAATTACAATCATAATCATCATCCACACCACACTCATCATCATTTGCACAATCCTCGCCAACACCCTCACCAACAACAAAAACAGCCTAATCACAACCACCAACATCATCATCATCATCATCTTCAAAGTCAAAACAATTGTAACGAAAGCCATCTACAGTCGGACATTTCAAACGACCAGGAAAATGCGCCTTACTCGGAAAGAAGTCAACAAGGTGTCGGCACAAATCCATTGGCGTTTGTTGGGCCTATGCAACCGGGTATGCAGCCGCTAAATTTCAATCATTTAAATGGCGGAATGCCTACAATTCTCGGCGGTGGAGCCAACCCACACGAATCTTACCAACATAATAACAAAGGGTAAGCCATAAATGGTTCTTTTAAGTTTTATAAATGAAAGCCATTTAGCTATTTGTACGAGCGTTTAAATTTGAACGCAAATTTCAAGCTATATCAAAAATGAATCATAGTTGGTTATGTAAAAGTGGTAAAAACACGAAACCGCACTTTGATTCAAAATATTCAATAATTTGTAATAAATTTTTTTCTGTAATAAATTATTAATATTTTATTTAAATATATGTTTACTTGTGTCCATTTAAGCAGATAATATTTGCATAGTCTTAATATGATACTAGTAACACAAATTGGAAATTTTTAACTTTCGAAGGAATTTCAACCAGGTATATTTAGAGGATGCTCCATCTGCACTCAAACGTAACTATGCATACACAGATGACGTGCTCCTTTGAGATAAAAAACAGTAAGAATTACGATAGGATCATTTTTAGCGATAGAATATAAGCTTAATTTTACAATTATTCGTCGATTGTCTTACTACATTCAGGAGAACACAGTACCACAAAACAAAATATTGCGGTGATAAAAGAATACATATATTGAATTTAATCTAAAGAAAAATTTCGGCAGTTAGAATGTTTCCACAAAATAGTTCATTATCACTAGATTGCAAAGAGATTATTGATCGTGATGACTTTTCATTTTAACGACTCTCGTTCTAAAAAAAATTACTTGAATAACTGGCTTCATTGAGCAATCTAGAAAATATCTGTGCTTGCCCTAAACTGCTGTACTTCAATAGTTTGGCTTTGTTACTGAACGGACATGATGAAGAATATTAATATTATTATTTGAACGCTGATTCGAAATCATAAAATTTTATACCATTAATACATTTGACATGCTGAAAATATGCCATGTTCATTAAAATTACGGAAAATAAATAAGCTTTAGGGAGATTTACAATGAAATATTTTGTTGATACGACCTGTCCAAGGGTAAGATTAGGACTAAACTCTATTGATTTAAGAAAGTCCTTTCTCAACTGGAAAAATTTTTTCTCATTGAGATTTGAATATTTTTGGATAACACTGTAGGCAATTGTAAACCGTCTTTTAGACAACGGAACGCTCGCACTTGCTACAGTGCCACGTATAGAAAAGAAATTTAATAAAAATTCTTTTTTTGATGTCAAACAGAACTCACTGCATAACCAGAGCTGGCTACATTTGAACCAATATTGTTAATACTACTGTTACGAAAAAAACTGATCTATAGCACGAGAAACACTAAAAGAATTAGTTACCTAAGGAGTGCATATCTTAAAACGGGAGAAATGAATTTAAATTTAAATTCTGTTTATCTCATATACGCAAGTATGTATGTATTTAACTGTAACATATCTCGTATTATAGTTTTATAAAGCGGTTTACAGACCGCCGTATGCTACTTTATTCGATGATCAAACATTTACCAATTCTTTTCAATCTATCTTTGACTGCCATGTCTATAATGTAGTGGTAGGTGACTAATAATTTACAGGACTGTGAAATAACCAATTTTTTTTCTAACCATGATCTCAAGCAGATTATAAATGAATCAACTAGAGGTTCGCAATGCTTAGATCATGTATACTTAGAAATTGAAATGGTGAAATCGCACAGTTATGATGTTGTTAATTATTTCAAAGAATTGGATCACAAACAAATTATTCTACAATGGAACATCTTGAGTAGCAAAACACAGAAACTAAATTTTGAAAATGCACACGTGCACTGTTCCAGAATCAACTGGAATCTTTTTAGAGAATTAAGCTTACTGATTGATTATGGAAGTTTTTATTTCTTGAACACTGACGAGTTTGTTTCTTCTGTTTCATCGTTATTATCTATTTTATTTCAGGCATCTACGTTTACGGACATTATACCGAAACGAATTAATAGGAAATTGTGTAAACTAAGAATTAAACGAGATAATATAATAAAGTGTAGTCTTATCAATAGTATTAAACAAATGAGGTTAGATCTCATTGATAACGAAATTAATTCATCACTGCTGATAATTCGGCAAAGATCAGAACGAATTATTTTGGCCAAAATGAAGAGTAATCCTAGACTAGGATACAAACTCCTCACAGATTATAGTAAATATAAGGAAAAGTTAAAGCTTATATTACCTGTGGATAAAACTGAGCACGAATTTCTCTGTGAATTGGATGATGTTTTTGGCAATTTGATATGTAATCCACAGAATGAAAGAAATTTTATGGAAATACCTGATCCTTTGGGAGACCAGGAATCAGGACTTGTTATTGACAGTGATGAATTGATAAAATTGATGTTAAAAATCAAATCAAAAAAACAAAAAGATCACCTTGGTATTTCGATTGATAATCTGATTCAATTACCCTTAACATTTAGGAATGTGCTCTGCAACTTTATAAATAGAATTTTGAAGAATGGGAAATTACCAATCGATATATTAACGATAGTAGCTAAGCCGTTGCCAAAAGTTAGTAAGCCAACGTGCGCCAGTGATTATAGATTAATCTCTATTATCCCTTCGTTTTTGAAGATAATAGAACGATTGATACTAGATCATTTAGAACGTATGTTACCGGCTGATTTTGACTCATGTCAACATGGCTTTACGAAAGGTAGATCGACAACTACTAATATGCTTTCCATGTGGAAACATGTAATTACATTGGACGAGAATAAGTTAGATGCATTAATTGTATTTATA
This sequence comes from Eudiplozoon nipponicum, assembly GCA_029291075.1. Classification (NCBI taxonomy): domain Eukaryota; kingdom Metazoa; phylum Platyhelminthes; class Monogenea; order Mazocraeidea; family Diplozoidae; genus Eudiplozoon; species Eudiplozoon nipponicum. The sequence goes on along the minus strand of JAQBSW010004466.1, from coordinate 19,188 downwards.
GATATCTCAAAAGCTTTTGACTCTATATCTTTTGATGCTATTTTGAATGCGATTAGTTTGTTGAATATTGATCCGAATATTTTTAGATTACTTAAATACTATCTATATAATCGACGAATGAGTATTCAAGTACACGATTTGATATCAAAATCGAAGCGAGTAACGAGTGGAGTTCCACAGGGATCAAGCTTGGGGCCAATTTTATTTAAAATTGTATTTGCAAATTTGGAAACTAAGATCCTTAACGGTCGAGTTTGCAAATTCGCTGATGATTTAAAAATAATCTTCCCAATTGATCCAAAGAATGTCGAATTCTCCAAAAATAATGTGACATTAGATTTGTATGATTTGAGTAAATATTTGATTACATTAGGGCTGAGAATAAACAATAAAAAGACGAAATCTTTAAAAATAGGGAACAGAACAAACTCTCATTATGTTTATTTTCATGTTGCTGTTATCATTGATGTGTTTGAGATTAAAATTATGCAAGAAATTAAGGATTTAGGCATAACTATTCAATGTACAGCTTCTGCTGAGAGACATATTGAAAGTATAATAGGCAGTGCCAAGAAAAGATGGGCACTAATAAATCGAAATATCTTATCAAATGATATAAAACTTCAAATGTATATAATATGGATTAGACCGGTACTAGAATATGCTGTCGCTACTTGGAATCCATTAAAAAAGGATTTGTCTAATAAGATAGATGCTGTACAAAGAATGGTTGTGAAACATATTAGTCCTATTTCTTGCACTATATACGCCTCTAGATTACAGTTTGTGTCATTGCAATCTCTGTGGTTTCGGAGGATGTGTTATTGTATAAAAGTTTTCCATTTGAACCAGTGGACTGGTGCCTATATGACTCCGATAAGAAAGAGTCATGAAGTTGGAACTAGATCTGGACATTTGGCAATATCTCCTCCTTTGGTGGGGAATGTAGCGAGCAAGTTATTCTCTTTCTCGAAAATCTACAAAATTTATAACCAATTGCCGAAGGGGCTTAGAGAAATGCCTCCATCTAAGATGTCTTTTAAAACTTTATCTACTAAACTTGAAAAAGTCTGCAATCCTGCTGATATTTTTTATTTTTTTGATTATGATAATACTTTCTCATGGTTGAATAAAAGACAAGGATAATTGTTATCGGAAACAGATTTTATTGAGATTTTTATTTCCAAGTTTTGTATTATTATAATTGAAATGTTATGCACTATATCTTCAAATATATATTCTTCTTTTCAGTCGAACTTTCTGATATTGATATATTGTATTGTACAACTAGTGAGAAATACCTATCTACATGAGATTAATTGCACAATTATTGTGATGTGATAATTTTTTTAATATATATTGTACAATTTCCAATTTTATTATTTGATGGAATATGTGTGGTTTGAATCCAAATAAAGATATTCTATTCTATTTTATTCTATTGTATACGGTCAAATTTTATCCTGATCCTCCACATTTAACGCACAATTAAACACACCAAGAAACTACTCAGTTTAAGCTATATATATATATATATATATATATATATATATATATATATATATATATATATATATATATATATATATATATATATATATATATAATATGGAAAGTCAGTAATACAACGTATTTTTTCAAAGATATCAAATTAGAAATAAAACTTATTTTAAAACGGGTTGAAATATGTATGAATTTAATTTATTTAATCAATTACACAATCTAAACAAATTTTGGCATAAATAAGGTAAACATTTGTTGTCATAGGCTACATGAATATAACTTTGTGAGAAGATATTTCCAGTTTTCCTGTGCATCTGTGCATTTTTAATTAAACGTAAGTGACAGATCTAAAGTAAACTGGGGCGAAAATCGGCATTGATAAAGTATTTTCGTGGTTAGTATGCATTAATCGTTTTTTATCAAGAACTTATTATAATATATATAAAAACTAGCTTAACTCAATTTGGTATTTTGAATAAGAGATTGCGAGAATATGACATTGCGTTTAATTAGTTCCAAATTTGAATGCCCTAGAAAGCACTTTTTTTCAGAATTAGTATTAGCCTCAAAAACATTACCGCAAACTCCATAATATCCGATCAACACCCAGGCATCAACAATATATTGGGTGTATTAATCATATTTTATTACCTTATAATAAAATCCTTTTTTACGGAAATTTTACTGGGAAATGTTAATTTATGCAAGTGCATAATCCATAGAATTTTTATAGTTGAATCTCCTCAGAGAATACATTATGGTTTCTTTAAGTTAAACTGAAATGTATCTTTGAAATCGATGGAAATCTAGCTATAAACGTCAAGTTTATCAGAATATATATCTACTGAATAAAATATTACAGCATAATTCACTATACATATATATGTATATATCCAGATATATCTACATATATATATATATATGTATATGTTCTCTCTATAAGCTATACTTTGTAGAAGATAGCAAATGCTAATCATCAAGTAGAGATTTTTCGTTCATACTGGACAGTCATCAAACACTTGCTAAATCTGCTGCGACTAAGACGTAAATCGCGGCACATTGTTCTGCCAGAGCTACGCTTTAATTGCAATTTTCAGTTATATACAAAATGTTGTTTTTCGGTGACTTTTCTTCCGATGGAGCCTATTTGGCATCGCTTTCGACTTAAAGTTCTCACATTCTATCTCTGATTTGTCATTATAGAACAGGCACTATGCCGAGATCGCGGAAATACTGGCAAGTACTTGAGGAGGGCAAAACAAAGACGAAACCGATCTGATTGAGGAATTGCATTGTAAATTTTATGCAATTTTGAGTTTATTCTGACAGAATATATATTTTTAAATTCCGCCATAATACTTCAATTAAAACTCACAATAACGGCTGGTATATTGACTGTTCTATAATGACAAATCGGAGATAGCTATCATTCTTATATAATAATTTTATAGATTTTATGAAGTACCACCTTAATTTTGCAATAAAATCATTTTATTTTAAAATAGCAACAGTGGAAATATTGGAGCCAACGAAATGAATAGGCATCGGGTTATGGATGATGAAGACAACGGGTTTTGGTTTCTTAACAGCGCAGGAATCACGAGCACACAGGATAACAGAGCGTCATTTCACAATGAAAATTGGCATCGCCTAACAAATGCCTCGTCGGTGTTTCCAATGGCTCCAATGAACCGATTTAATGGAGGTTTAACACGAAGTACAGCTCACTTTTAATAGCGTAATTTCACGTAGGAGAAGAATGTTTATTTCTGGAATACAGGTTCAAAACTGTATTTTTTTAAATGTCAATTCATCCAGTAAATATGCTAGATATTACACAATTCACCGTTTAGCCATCAATTATCTCATGTTTCTGTGTCTAAACAAGGATTTAATTTCATAGTATGAGGGTTGTGCTCGTTTTTAGGTATGTGATTATACTCACGCGGCATGCTAATGCTTTATTAGGAATCTTCGCCACGAATAAAACGCTATTTTATTTGTCGTCCGGCTTAAGAAGAGGACATAACCATTTATTAAATATACAAATATTCTATATGTACACGTTGAACATATAACTGCTGATAATAAAAAACGATCTGCAATTTAGCAAACTAATACTTAAATTTATTTGTAATTTTTTAAACTTTTTAAAAATTTTTTTTAATGAAACTCAAAATATTAAGATAAATTTCCATGCTTATCACCAAGAGTCAAATTTTATTTAGATATATCTATAAGTACGAATTGGTAACACTCAGTTAAAACGAAAAAAGTCACCATTTATCAATTTTAAAGCGGTGAATAATTTGAAATGACTCAACATTTAGTCGAAAGCGAATTTTGCTGGGGATTATTTTGTATATGATAAATATGGAAAAATCCAGATTAGCTATGTAAATGGCCATATAATTTCATAAATCTGTAGATAGATTTGCGTTTGATTATGGAATGCTCGAAAAATTCGCAAGGCGTAGTATCAATACGTGCAAAAATAATTACTTTCTGTGGCTCAAACCTATTTTTTCGGATTTTATATTTTAGACAACTTTGCAAAACACCAATCCCATTGTATTTAACCAATCGACGAACACCATAGCAAAACTACCGTCAGTCAAACGTAGTACGTGTGACTTTTCGACTGTTGTTTGACGATTGGCTAAATACAATGGGATTGGTGTTTACTTCAGGCTCCCAAACTTGATTCGAAGAATTTTTACCAACACTCGCCCAATCAATGATTGTTTAACTTTTTAAAATAATGAATGCATTCTTACCTAAAAGAAGTGGCATATTTTGAAATTATGATGCCACATATATCTAATTCTAATAAAAATATCATTATTTCTGATCAATTTGATATATTCAGACCACAAAATGCAACTGGTCATTATATTGACTCAAGAATGACTGGAGTTTGCTACCAATTTATAATATGGAATGTACTATTATCAAATGATTTATTTAGACTCTGACCATGTTTTTGTTTCACCTTAATTGTGTAATATTGATTTTTCGATTACATTTCTGCAGATAATTTCAATTTACAATGCGTTTCGGGAATTTTTTAATTCCAATTAGCAAAGGATATCACACTGTCTTCATGTTGTACTTATTTCGATGAAATTATGCGTTATTCCTTGATAATGATATCTCAAAACATATTCCGAAACCTCGGATGTAGTGGTATAACCCTCAGAAATGTTGTTGTACTGTTTTTTCCAAATTTTACGAAGCTATTTACTAATGTGGCTTTAACCAATAATATTAAATCAATTTTTTTCGTTTTTATTAAATGTATATCGTCAAATGGAAGCAACATTATTTCGAGACGAAACAATGGGGGAGAGATGAATACTTTATAAATAATCAGATTTCTGTTGCTTTCTATCAGTTTGAACCAGAGTTTGCTTTTTCAAGACTTATAAAATTGGTATCTTGATCATTTCGCTAATTTGTTAGCTCTACAATATTAAGATTTGACATTGTAAATTTCCTGTTTCTTTAATGAGTTAAATTTAACCTGTTCAGGTTCCGTTATTTTATTTTATTTATTTTTTCTAACATTGCTGTTGTTGTACTTTGCAATTAAGGCTTCTTGTAATTATATATTTTTTGTACTATTTCGGCCTGTCTTTTTAAATATCCATCTAAAGATGAAATTTTGTTTTATAATTTTATAAAAACAATTCGAAATTTAACTCTGATTGATGCCAAGTTGATAGATATTTTATATCTCGTAACAAATTTCAAGCAAAACCTTCTTAATATTCATAATATCCGTGTAAACTAATCTGTTGGTTGAAGCTCCGAAAAGATTTCGTGTGAAGTTCTGTTAGTAATGCGTTTGTGGTACTCGCAAATATTAACACATAACACCGTAATTGAGCTATGCATATTTTAAATGAGATCAAGTCATGAGTGTAAATTTATTAAATTTTTAGTGAATAAGTTGATTCACAAAAGATAATTATGGCTTCCAGATGGTTCACTTTTCCTGTACTCTATTTTAACATAAGAAACGTTGCTCTAATAAAAGATTTTGTTGCGTAATCCTTGTTCGATGAAATTCATTATGCTTAAATTATCTGCCACAACATTTGAACCCTATATTTGCATGGAAAATAATTACACTTTAATCACGAACAATGAACTATTTTGGTTATGGATTTCATTTGGTTTAATAGACCAGTTTTAAAATAATTTCTTTGAGAAAGACAAATTGAATAAAAATTTAAGTATTGTTTTATTTTTTTGCTTTAATTAAAACTTAGTCTACGAAACTTTGTTCTTCATTCCAAGTACGTATATTTAACAAACTCAAAGTAATTTATATGAAAGCTAATTTTTCACTAAGTCTCCAACTTACCAATATTTTCTGTGAGCAAGTTTGTGTTAATTCGCGATGCGTTTTGGATAGTATTTCAATATTATAAGCAAAAAACTTTGGGATTTCAACAAGGGATCGACGACAACAATTTCATACGTTTAGAAAATTTTCATTTTATAATATCCCTGATTTCTTTTAAGGAAATATAAAATAAATTTTGTATAATCTCGTGTTCCTGCTTGACGCTTTCACTATAAAAAATATTCATGTTGATATGATATGGAACACTATTACATAGGTTTAAAAATTGCCCAAAATTTTAGTCGTTTCGCTAAAAGCAAATATTTTTATCATTTAAATCATCTAAAAAGATCGTAATCATAAATGTATACAATATCATGAATATGATCATCATCCTCATCAACAACAAAAAATCATCTTCATAATCATCACCATTATTAGCGGCAACATAAACAACATTGTCGTTTTATTATTGGCATCATGATCATGAGCATTAATATTATTGGAATAATAATACTAAACAACATCATTATCACAAGCCTCAATAAAATATTGCTTCACTGCTGCATAATCATGAGGAATAGTATAGAAATAGAATTTTAATAATATTAATAATAATAATACTAAAATAATAACAATATTATTTATTGATATAAATTTATTCAAAAAATAGTAATATCATAGTGATAATAATAATAGTAAAAATAAAATAATAATAAAATTGATTTTGCTAACAATAATAATAATAATAATAATAATAATAATAATAAAATTAATAATAATAATAATACTAGAGAAATTAATAATAATTCAAAACAAATTTCTGTAAAGGAGATAAAAAATAATTTAGGATGTGGTAGATTTCATCAAGTTGTAGATACATGGCCAGATAACAAATAGATGTGAACACCTAGATCTGAAAGGTTAATATAAAAAACTTGCCCATTAAGTACATATATTTTTCAGTATAAACTAAGAATTGCATAGTGTAGAAAAGGCAATTCATCCAGTAGAACGGCTTCGTCCTTATTGGAAATTCATCACTATACACACTATACAATACTTAGTTGATACTGACAAATATATGTACTTTATCTGTCATGTGTTTATATCAAGTTCGCAACATTGATTATAGTAAATGTTATCACCGCCCGCACAACCAATGGTCGTTTAATTATATAAATTTTTATAACAATAACACTTTCCCATGTAGTGTGGTTTCTGTTCAGTAATGGCAGATAGGGAATGGTTAGTTGGATCTTTGGGTTTAAATGGAGGCCATATGAGCTCTACCTAAAGAATAAAAGAATAACCGTCAGGCTCAGTGGTTAGAGCGCCAGATTCCGAAGCAGACAGACAAAGCTACATCTTCTTAACTTACGAGGTTTCACTAATCATTTATCCAAGCTGCCATCGTTCTATAGGAGTGGTTGGGTACTTCGAAAATGAGGTGTTCTTTTCTTCTCCTTTTTTTGTGAAATTAATGTATGGTCGGCCCAAAATTAACAGCTTTTGGAATAATTAACAGTAGAACATTATAATATTTTTAATATAGCGCGCATTGTTCAATTATAAATTATAGGCCGGTTTTTTATAGATGATACATGCGTACATCAGCTAGGAATTGCGCTATATTACTTCCAAAATAAGTCCAATGTAACTGAATAAAGTAATCAACAGTAAACAGAAAATAAACTTCTGCTGCACAAGTCAAGTTAAACTAGATGATTTACAAAATATAAATCGAAAAAACCACAGAAGTTTTTTTTTAATATAATGCCTGCAAAAAGCTATATTACCTTTATTGAAGCCATTTTACTTCGACAAAATTTGTCTACTTTAGTCATTCTATTCATTCGTAAGAGATTTCGTAACAATGTTTATGTTAATGATGCATCAAATTGATTGAAAGAGTTTGCATACGAAATTAATTAGAAATTACGTGATATGCGTTTTGACTAACACAGTCTGAATTCCATTTATTTTATGTCTTCAAGTAACTTCGGAGGCCGTTGTTGGCCGCAGTTTTTCCATATGTTTTAGCAGCTAACTGTTCCTCAATTACAAGATTTGTTTGAGTTTTCTGTGAATTTTGCTTTCCACACACACACACTAATATATATATATATATATATATATATATATATATATAATGTCCATGCCTTTTAATATTACACAGTATATTTCTAATTAGGAAGAAAGAACACATTAATAACAAAGTGGATAAAGGCCATTTATTTCGTGAATACTAATCATCGCTTATACAATCATACATATTTATACATTTTGGGTTTTCAATTGATTATGCTAGTGGTAACAAATCTGACTCGTTTTTACTTCTGTTTCTTGTTTTGGCTGGTTGGTAAGTGTGTATGCGTTTGTGTTTGTGTGTATGCGTGTTTGCATGTAAAGGTCATTCTCGCAGTATTGTAAAGTATCAAAACAATAATGATCAGATCTCAGACATCACTTTGCAATACTGCGAGAATGACCTTTACATGCAAACACACATAAACACTTACCAACCAGCCAAAACAAGAAACAGAAGTAAAAACGAGTCAGATTTGTTACCACTAGCATAATCAATTGAAAACCCAAAATGTATAAATATGTATGATTGTATAAGCGATGATTAGTATTCACGAAATAAATGGCCTTTATCCATTTTGTTATTAATGTGTTCTTTCTTCCCAATAAGATAATATATTTATGTAAATATAAATATATATATATATATATATATATATATATATATGAAAACAACCTCTGTTACATGGAATAACATTTATTAATAAATCTTATTTCTACCAGTATCTACAGCCATTATTCGTTAGTATATTCGTTCATCCAATCCCAACTGTACATTTGTCGTAACCAATCCCCTCTTCGTTATGTCAGTCTTTGTTTTTCGCAATTTAGACCACTTTTTTTGCGTAACGTCATTTGGTGAGTCATCGCTTTCGTTGTAATTGCGTCCGTAATTGATGTGTGTGTGTAGTATTTTGCGAAACGTAGGTTATTTTTGAAGGCCTGTCAGTTATGTCTTCGTCCAAGTCCAATTTAATTCCTTTTTGAATTATTTCCTGTCCTTATAAGCAGGGCTTCAACTTATTAATTGCAATAACTTCAAAAGCCAGAAGCATTTTTTCTGTTTTTGCCTTTTACAGAACTTAAAAATTGTAACTACTAACAGAATGACCTGTGAGTTGTACATGCTCGCAAATTTCTGATTTTTGTGCGGGAGCTGCACCCTCTTTAAAAATTTTGAGGTAGATTCTGATTTATTCTAGTTTCGAGCGTCTTTTTTGATCTGCCGATTTACTGAGCGTTGCAGGTACATTGAAATTAGTATACAGACAAAGGTGTTGACTTCATATATATATATATATATATATATATATATAAATTGGCAACACTTAGAAAATATATTTTAACCAATTAATACAACCACGATAAAAGAAGTGTAAAAAAATTACACGAAAGGAAACTGATTAACGACCTACAAAATCGTATCAGGAATTTCTGCTCGGAACACAAGATCAAAAATGAGCTAGGCTAAATGGGGAAATTTTTTCACGAGCAAATCTATTAAGAGGGGTTAATAGATGCCTACATTAGATAATGTCTGATTCAAAATTGAAAAACATAGCCAAATCTTTTCATAAAATAGTGATTTAAAGGCGACCTTCTAGCCTGAATAATTTTACTACTGTTAAATCATATCACAAAAGCAAATTCACATAAAGTAAAGATTGGCATTACCTTCTGCACACAGAACTATGAGGTTGTATGACAAAATGTAATTTCGCATTCTGTACGAGTCCCTCAAAGTTTAAATATTTACACGTATTTGCGTCACCATGAATATTGGACGTGGGAAATAGCATTTAATCAACATAATCCAACAACATTTTCGGTAGAAATGGATGAAAAAAGCCTAGTATCATTAGGAAAAGCAGACATTTCGGAAAATCGACTTGTAACTGGACACAGCCAATTTACTGAAGTTCTCTGCTCTATAAAAAATAAAGTCTTAATACTCATTGTGCCCTTCCTATGTGCAAAAACAAAAAGAAATTTTATCAGATACAAGATGCATTTCTTTCTCAATATCGCCTCAAGTATCTACTAATGAACATGTCTTTATATATAAATTGGAAAGCAAAACAATATAGAAATATGTGAACATAGAGAGAGTGCGATAAAACGGAAACCAATCAATTGCGTGCGTCACATCCAGTTCAAGCTCAATGCCTGAACATGCTTTGCTTGCATGTGTTGCGCAATTGAAGACGTGTATTCACCATTTAATTTAAAACAGGCAATTATCTTACAATTTTCTCTTATTCGAGTAATTAACCGTCTGGTCGAAACATCGCCCGTATGTACTCCAGACGTAGCATTCAAAATAATTACTAAATGCAATAACAAAAGGGAGCTAGCTACATATGAAGCCTTATGGATAAACAAATTGCAGCCGGATTTAGGCAAGCAGAAGCATGTTCAGGCATTGAGCTTGAACTTGATATGACGCACGCAATTGATTGGTTTACGTTCTTTGACACACTCTCTCTCTATGTTTACATATTTATATCTTGCTTTGCTTTTCAATTTATATATAAAGATATGTTCATTAGTAGATACTTGAGGCAATAATGAAAAAAAAGTTTTTTTTGTATCTGATAAAGTTTCTATTTGTTTTTGCACATAAGAAGGGTACAATGAATTTTATTAAAGCTCGCATTTCAAAAGAATGTTGTAATAATTATTATGCATATACGAAGCCCTTTATATTAGACCATAAGAGCGCGTCCTAAAAATTCAAAACGTATATTAAAGAATCACGAATTACACAACCCAAATGCTATATTCTTACACCCAGGCAATCTCGACGATCCTATGAACCAGCATCAACAAATATCCAAATGGACTGACAAAAACCTGAAGTAAATACGACTGCACAGATGGCATCACTTGAACAACGCAATACGAAAGGCAAAATACGAGTGAAAAAAATTTGTGCATGCAGTAGCGAACAAAGCGGAAGTTTGGTCCCACCTCAGGCCATTGATATAGGAATAACCAGATATTTAAAATCACTTTGTTATAAAGTAATAATGACCAATACCGGTACAAAGGTAAACAAACTGACCCACGACCAACGCATTCACGAATCCAAATGCAATTCAACAAAAAACTGAAAATTAGGTTAGTTCTCATTCGCTTAATCAAATGACAACGAAGAATGTAAAAAATTTAAAGATTTTTAATTTGTGTTGATCGATACTTTCGAAATAAAATGTTCAGAACCAACGATTAACATACTATTAGTTAAAATATTCTCAATTGTTATCTTATCCGTATTTGTGTCAAATAAAGTATTTTAATTGTTACTAGACCTTTTTGTTTGCGATGAAAGAGTTATCACACGCGCGCCAAAATTACTTCTTCATACATATTGCTCGATATTTTGATCGACATCTTGGTTAACAATTTAGAAACCCGTGCTCCTTCTTTCATAAACAGAACTAATCCACAACGCCGACAAAAAATGATTCTAAATGAAAATTCGTTGATAAAAATATGTATTGCGTAATCGCCAATACCTTTAGCAGGTCTTATGAATATTAATCCTGAAAACAAGTTTGATTCAAGGATTAAGAGCAAAAGAGTAATATTAACTCACATTCTAGTAGACCGCATTTCATGCAAGATACTAATTTATAAAATTGACAAGATAATATTTTAAAAATAACAATAGCAAAATCCTAAATTATTTAAAATTAAAGATCTACAAATAAAAAATTACATTGAAGTAAAAAGATATTTAAAAAGAGAACATAGTAAAAAAATAAAGACAGGTTATATTAATGAGAGTTGCCGATTTGTAACACGAATAAGTTTGTCATTCAGCACGAATTAAGAAGACAAAATTCTTAATCGGCAGGGATGCCAAAGTGAGCATTAACAGATCAGATTTGATGGAGACAGATTGACCCACATTCGATTATCAACTATGGACCGCCAACGGAACTCCAATGGAGGTAATGAGCCTGAAGGAGCTGTCGGTGACATTGGGATAGAATTCTAACTGTAAGTGGGACTTTCTGGACGTTGGCATATAAGAAAACATCATAGGATTTACTATTCTATTTCAACCTGATATTAGATTCAAAGATCCGGATTATTAGCAAACCAGTGAGGCGATGACGAATACTGGAACGGAAACCTCAGTGGTTAGGTAAATTTGCCTTTGCAGACTCGTAGTCGTTGAAGACCTGGCAGTTTTTTAACCGTTTAGCGCCAAGTGAAATGTGCTGAGGACACGAATAGATCACGAAATCGAAATTTCGCCAGCGACGAGCTGTTCACCCGAGGTTCAGATACTAGCGCATGTAAGGTAAAGGACACTTGGAAAATACCAGCGATTGCGGAAGGAAGGATTTTGTAGACGATTAAATTCAAAATTTTCGTTACAAATAACGGTAGTTTGCAAACCTGCGTTTGGTCAATATAGGTTTTGTGGTAACTACCTTCTTTTGAATTCGGTAATCAAAAGCGATTTGTATCCTCTACTGAACCAGATCACTTTGCCCTTAGATATAATTGGGAAACGGTTTTAATACGCTATGCTCTCAAGTACCTTTGGAAGTGGAATCTATACCACTTCCCACAGTACGATTTCTTGGAATTGGATCATATGAGTTCTCACTTACGCCATTCGGGTTTAAGTATGAATGGTAGAAAACCCAGCGTTTGGCTGAAAGTATTCGTTAAGTCTGGTCATACACCCTGCCGCACGGGTGGTTCAGTGGTTTGAGCACTCGATTCCGAAGCAGACGTGCCTAGCTTCGAACCCCGTCCGCGGCAATTTCTGGCCAGTACATGATGAGTTCCCAATAAGGACAAAACCGGTCTCCTGGATGAATTGCCTTTTCTGCACTATACAATTATTAGTTTATACTGACATATATAAGTAATTAATGGGTCAGGTGCATATATCATGACCGCAAACTTGATTATAACAATTGTTGTCAATGCTCGCGCAACCAATGTTCGTTTAATTATATAAATGTCCGTTTCAATACCACTTCTCCATGTTGTATGGTGTCCGTTCAGTTTTGTCAGATTTAGGATGGTTAGTTGGAACTTTGGTTATAAATGGATACCATATGAACTCCAGTAATGTGATAACTGATATCGATCAAGGCCAGAGTGTATGGATTTACTGGAGTAATAGGTGTTTATAAATAGCTGTAATTCACAATTTCGGTGAACTATAGTATACATTGATATCCATCATGGTTGTATCATGTTCGGACTCGGCAACGATAATTTTAGTTTCAAGTAAATTTTCGGTACTATAATGTTTGTATCGGGTACTGACACTCTAGCCAGAGTGTTGGTATCCTTTACAGACTCAGCATATATATATATATATATATAGTATAGATTGAGTTAGCGTTGAAATCGCATTGTTGAGACTTTTTATTAGGTTAGCTTCACTAATGTAGGTTTATGCATTCGTCTAGGAGATTGTACATTCCTATTTTCCCACCTTCCCTACCGAAATATATAGTGGATAAAGGGGATAATACCGGCTTCTACTGATGAGTCGCCGGTAAGCACGAAACGATAATACACGAGATTATACTTTCTGTTCATGCTGTCTTTGTTTTATCCTTCTGGTCATAATTGAACTAATTTGTCTGTATAAGCTAAGCATTTTACAAGGTAGTAAAGGCAATTTATCTTGTTGTTCGCTCTCGTCTTTTTTGAGATCTCTTCAAGTTCTGCTCGGAAATTTATCCGCCGGCGAGACTCGAACTAGAGCACAGTGTTTCGGAGTCTGTGGCACTATCTATTGAGCCACCTTTTTTCAAAATGTACAAAATTATCTGTTTTTTACTAACTAATGTTTTTGGTTAGCCAGCTATTCAGGGGAGCCTATGTGGCATCTTTTTTACATAATGCTTTAAACAACCCTCCCAGTCTTTTATTACAGAACTAACACCGCACTATCCGGGATAGTTATAATTAATTGGACATTTATGCAATTATACGTTGATTGATTGATAGCGCGGGTAGTGACAATATTATAGGAAATTTAGATCGACACATTGGTCATCTTTTTCAAAATCAGCGCTTTTTATTTCAACAATACTCTAAGTTCTACACAAACAACTAATATTAAATCAAAATGAGAATTTGTCCTTAAATTTTTTACGTCAATATTTTTGTCTATCAATATAAACCATCTATGTATACAATGTCATTAGAATTTCATATCAGCAGAGGTTCATTCGCTTATATCCACCCTAATTTGCAGTGTAATAAATTTATTATGAATAGCTAACCAGATCTGATTAATTAATATGATCATAATTATATTCAGATTTATATTCTCAAATTCTAACATTAACCGGTCGCACGGTGTCTTCAACATGCGTTTCATTATAGTCATAACAAAAATTTTGATAAATAACAGATGTATCCAATGATGGGATCTCTTCCATTTTATTGGAAAGTAATCTACCTAATGTACACATTTAATTTAAATTAGTTATTATTTTATATCCGGCAGCAGCCGAATCAGGCATAACTATTAGGTTCCGGTAAAAAATGATTTTCTGTGCTTTGGACTTACATGGTTCCAAATCAACTTTACTTATATTTTCGTTCATTAGAGATTCTGTTTCTTTGCGTATGCAAAATATTTGTCTAACATATAGATGCATACAAGCTAACAATGGATCATAGATGGTTTATATTGATAGACAAAAATATTGACGTAAATATGTTAAAGACAAATTCTCATTTTGATTTAATATTAGTTGTTTGTGTAGAACTTAGAGTATTGTTGAAATAAAAAGCACTGATTTTGAAAAAGATGACCAATGTGTCGATCTAAATTTCCTATAATATTGTCACCACTCGCGCAATCAATCAATAAACGTATATGCATAAATGTCCAATTAATTATAACTGTCCCGGGTAGTGCGGTGTTAGTTCTGTAATAACAGACTGGGAGGGTTGTTTAAAGCATTATGTAAAAAAGATGCCACATAGGCTCCCCTGAATATCTGGCTAACCAAAAACATTAGTTAGTATAAAACAGATAATTTTGTACATTTTGCAAAAAGGTGGCTCAATAGATAGTGCCACAGACTCCGAAACACTGTGCTCTAGTTCGAGTCTCGCCGGCGGATAAATTTCCGAGCAGAACTTGAAGAGATCTCAAAAAAGACGAGAGCGAACAACAAGATAAATTGCCTTTACTACCTTGTAAAATGCTTAGCTTATACAGACAAATTAGTTCAATTATGACCAGAAGGATAAAACAAAGACAGCATGAACAGAAAGTATAATCTCGTGTATTATCGTTTCATGCTTACCGGCGACTCATCAGTAGAAGCCGGTATTATCCCCTTTATCCACTATATATTTCGGTAAGGAAGGTGGGAAAATAGGAATGTACAATCTCCTAGACGAATGCATAAACCTACATTAGTGAAGTTAACCTAATAAAAAAAGTCTCAACAATGCGATTTCAACGCTAACTCATTCTATACTATATATATATATATATATATATATATATGCTGAGTCTGTAAAGGATACCAACACTCTGGCTAGAGTGTCAGTACCCGATACAAACATTATAGTACTGAAAAGGTACTTAAAACTAACATTATCTTTGCCGAGTCCGTACATGGTACCACCATGATGCATATCAATGTATACTATAGTTCACCGAAATTGTGAATTACAGCTATTTATAAACACCTATTACTCCAGTAAATCCATACACTCTGGCCTTGATCGATATCAGTTATCACATTACTGGAGTTCATATGGTATCCATTTATAACCAAAGTTCCAACTAACCATCCTAAATCTGACAAAACTGAACGGACACCATACAACATGGAGAAGTGGTATTGAAACGGACATTTATATAATTAAACGAACATTGGTTGCGCGAGCATTGACAACAATTGTTATAATCAAGTTTGCGGTCATGATATATGCACCTGACCCATTAATTACTTATATATGTCAGTATAAACTAATAATTGTATAGTGCAGAAAAGGCAATTCATCCAGGAGACCGGTTTTGTCCTTATTGGGAACTCATCATGTACTGGCCAGAAATTGCCGCGGACGGGGTTCGAAGCTAGGCACGTCTGCTTCGGAATCGAGTGTTCAAACCACTGAACCACCCGTGCGGCAGGGTGTATGACCAGACTTAACGAACACTTTCAGCCAAACGCTGGGTTTTCTACCATTCATACTTAAACCCGAATGACGTCTGTGAGAACTCATATGATCCAATTCCAAGAAATCGTACTGTGGGAAGTGGTATAGATTCCACTTCCAAAGGTACTTGAGAGCATAGCGTATTAAAACCGTTTCGCCATTATATCTAAGGGCGAAGTGATCTGGTTCAGTAGAGGATACAAATCGCCTTTGATTACCGAATTCGAAAGAAAGTAGTTACTACAAAACCTATATTGACCAAACGCAGGTTTGCAAACTACCGTTATTTGTAACAAAAATCGTGAATTTGATCATCTACAAAATCCTTCCTTCCGCAATCGCTGGTATTTTTCAAGTGTCCTTTACCTTACATGCGCTAGTATCTGAACCTCGGGTGAACAGCTAGTCGCTGGCGAAATTTCGATTTTGTGATCTATTCGTGTCCTCAGCACATTTCGCTTGGCGCTAAACGGTTAAAAAACTGCCAGGTCTTCAACGACTACGAGTCTGCAAAGGAAAATTTACCTAACCACTGAGGTTTCTGTTCCAGTATTCGTCATTGCCTCACTGGTTTGCTAATAATCCGGATCTTTGAATCTAATATCAGGTTGAAATAGAATAGTAAATCCTATGATGTTTTCTTATATGCCAACGTCCAGAAAGTTCCGCTTACAGTTAGAATTCTATCCCAATGTCACCGACAGCTCCTTCATGCTCATTACCTCCATTGGAGTTCCGTTGGCGGTCCATAGTTGATAATCGAATGTGGGCCAATTTGTCTCCATCAAATCTGATCTGTTAATGCTCACTTTGGCATCCCTGCCGATTAAGAATTTTGTCTTCTTAATTCGTGCTGAATGACAGACTTATTCGTATTAAAATTCGGCAACTCTCTCGAGTTCATTCTTTAATCAGAATCTCATTAACTTGACGACAGTTCTGATATACTTTTCCTATATCTTAGCTTCCGGACTTGATTTCGACGATTTCAATGTCTCAAATAGGCGTGCATTTGCGATTTCTGATTGTAACCTACACGATGGCTCCTACTATTGTGGATTCTCCGTGTTTTCTAGTTAACTATTCCTCGAAACCGGACGATTTCTGTGTTTGTATTAGGGTCCTCCAAACAGCGTAAAGAGCAATTCCTCACATTAACCATTCCTGAGATGGCCATATATGTTATGTGAATTGCATCGTTCGCATAATATCTCAACGCACCTACGTAATTAATTACCTTCTCTTATGTAATTTGCATTTGGACCTCGAGATTGTAACCAGCTATGCCTCTGATTTCAACTTTGCACAGTAAAAGTAAAACCTCTCATTGTTGTCCACTAATCTTATTCTCTAAACTCAGGTTTTTGTAGATTTCTCGGAACTCCTGCATTAGGTATGTGCCTACGATCACGACATACACATTTGGACCCTGCTAACACTAGAGCTCACCAACATATAACAGTTAAATACTGTTTGTTGTGGAGAACTAATATATATATAAATATAAACTAGGTATTGCGAACCTAGTAACAAATTATTTCAGTTGTGACAAGAAGGATAAACCAAACACAACATGAACGGAAAGTATAAACTCATGCACATTCGTTTCGTGCTTACTGACGACTCCTCAATAGGAGCCGGTATTACGGCCTTTGACCACAACATATTTGGGTAAGGAATGTGGGATAATAGGATGGTACAATCTCCTAGACGAATGTGTAACCTTCAACAGTGAAGCAAACATCATATAAAGTCTTCGACAATGCGACTTCAATGCTACTTCACTCTATATAATATATATATATACAGAGTCTATAAAGGATACTAACATTATGGCCATTGTTTTAGTAACCTGTACAAACATTGAAGTACCGAAAAGGTATATGGTACTAGCACTATGGTTGCCGAGTCGGTACATGGTATCAAAATGATGCATATCAATTTATGTTATAATTCACCGAAATTGAGAATTACAACTATTTCTGAACACCTGTTACTCCAGTAAATCCATACACTCTGACCTTGATCGATATCAGTTATCACATTTCGCGATAAGCATGATATCATTCAATTCAATATATAACTGTTAAATACATTTTCTTGCGGAGAACTAAGATATATGCAAGTATGTATTAGGTGTTGCAAACCTAGTAACAAATTAGTTCAGTTTTGAGCAGAAGGATAAACCAAAGACAGCATGAACGGAAAGGAAAATCTCATGCACATTTCTTCTGTGCTTACTGGCGACTCATCAGTAGGATCTGGTATTACGCCCTTTAGCTACTATATATTTGGGTGAGGAATGTGAGATAATAGGACGGTACAATCTCCTAGACGAATGTGTAAACCTACAATAATGAAGCAAACATCATATAAAGTCATCGAAAATGCGACTTCAACGCTAACTCACATTATATAATATATATACCGAGTCTGTAAAGGATACTAACACTATGGCTATTGTGTTAGTGACCAATACTAGCATAGTAGTAACGAAAGGTATATGGTACTCACACAATGGTTGCCGAGTCGGTACATGGTACCAACATGATGGATATCAATTTAACAATAATTGTTTGCGCGGGTGGTGGTAACAATTCTTTAAATCGAGTTTGCGAGCTTGAAGCAAACACCAATCCCATTGTATTTAACCAGTCGTCGAACAACATAACAAAACTACCGCCAGCTGCAACGCACTGACGCGTTTCGACCTTCCATGATCATCATCAGAGTACGACGGCAAACTGACTATCGCGGATCAAACCGCATTGAATATATATGGAAATCAAATTTAGATATGCGGCTCTCACCTCTAGCAGTTTCGCATACATTGAACATGACTGGAAATGTCGGCTGCACAATTTCTATGCAGTCACGAACATTAACTGTTTGCAACTTTCGCCACATATACATATATAGGCAATACAATTTAACAATAATTGTTTGCGCGGGTGGTGGTAACAATTCTTTAAATCAAGTTTGCGAGCTTGAAGTAAACACCAATCCCATTGTATTTGCCGTCGTACTCTGATGATAATCAAGGAAGGTCGAAACGCGTCAGTGCGTTGCGGCTG
>JAQBSW010004465.1:0-69044 GCA_029291075.1 Eudiplozoon nipponicum | reverse complement strand
GCGCTACGTTGACGATATTTTCATGGTTTTACGTTTTCGCGAAAGTATTATAAATTTTGTTGTACTCTCACTCCGATAGAACAGAAACGTTTATGTACATAACAGATTTACCCTCAACCCGGCTGTAAAACGAGATAGTAAAATAAATGAGTAATTGTCTTAAATAACAAAATTCAGATCAACTCAGAACACCATCCCGTATGACGTATTTCACACGAGTTAACTGAATTTTAATATTAAACTACATTAGACATTTATATTATCTTAATAAATTTTCACACCCGATATATTGTAATGTTTAAACGAAACAGATTACATTGATAAAATAAAATAAAACACGAGTTTCCTTCCTGTATATAAAATTATTTATTGAATTGATTAACGTCTCGTGTAGTTCACTGCACTACCAAACGAATTCGGCTGGCCAAATTATTCAATAAACTATAATAAAACAAATTAAAACAAAAAATCGCAAAGCCAGCTGAGGCAGAAATATGATAATTGATTTTTTGCAGTAACGCAATTGTTCCTAATACATCATTAAATATGACCTTACAGGAATAACTGCATTGTGGAATAAAAAGATCAGTGAGAATTCCAAAAAAGTAAGACTTTGCTAGTGATACTTTATTTTATATGTCATAAACACAGAGGATAACATGATTATCAGAATAAGTTATTAAATATAAGGAAGATATCGATGTGCAAACGTTGAATAGTGTAAATATGCAACGAGTGGTACATTGGAGGAATGAGGAATGTTTTAAGGCATGGCTTACCTAGTGTCAATCATTTATAAGTTTTTGTGTGGTTTCTGTAAAAATGCATGTATTCTGCTTGAACTTCTTATTCAGCAAGAACTAGTAATTAAGAAAAAACTTATTCAACATTTTTTTAGTCAAAACTAGATTGTGAATAAAGTATTAAGAAATCTGCAATCTCTATAGGATATGAAAAACTTTCATTACGATAAAGTAAAGCGAGCGTGAAATGAAACGAAATACAAGGGAAATACAATCGATTACGCCAGTGATTAAATTTTCTTGGTATGGTTATAGAAATTGATATTGAAGTAAACCATTGAATGCTGAAATAAAATGAGCTATCATAGCGTTTATTGAATAGACTGCCCTTGTCGGAATTTCGTCTCTTTTTATGTGGATCCACATATATTTATTATTTTGTAAAGCAATGTTTCAGTGCGCGTATGTTGATAACAATCATTTTATTAAAAAAGATTTAAGTTTTAAACAAACAACAATCTGTAAAGGCTGAAGCATATTCACCGACATATTGTTAATATTAAATTCAAATTTTAATCCGCTGGAGCAACGAGAACGCGCAAAATTGCCGTTGACCAATTGCGTGCGACTTTGCATCTATATAAGCACGATACAATTACCACGCAACACACATTCTGCTCTGCTCGCTACGTGTGATTGCTGTCGCCTTCTCTGCTTCACTGACTAACTACGCTGACTTTTGTACTTGCGTTTACTACATAGTTTCATTTTGCAGATAGTCTTCAGTCACGCCAATCTTCTAGTTGCTGCGCATCCAGTCATACGTAATCGATCATCTATTAATCGAGTTTCTAGGTGTGCCAGCCACCTCGGTTCTTCAACAAGAAAAGTTTAAACCTTCGAACAGAAACTACAACATCCAGCTTTAACTATTCTATTTATTCATTTGCATCTACTCAAAGGATCTCCGGACAACGAAGAGGAGGGCAGAGGATGTTTCTAGTAGGACTTCTGTACACCCAAACGCTGCAAACATACATAATTTTTCACGGTATTTGACGGTGAACGCTTTTGTGGCCCTATTAAGGGCTACCCAATGTGCTTGCTCACACCGTTTTCTTACTGGTCTTCTTTGTAGCGTCACACGGCACTTTCTTCCAGCCGAGACATTACAAATAGGCGACCACGCCAAGATCGGTGATCAGAACTCTTATTAAAATTTGTTTTTATATTACAAATCATTGAGAAAAAATTTTACTAAATAAATTTTTCTTTCGGACGGGAATCTTGGGTGTACATTAAAAACCGACGGTAGCATATCTTATACCCAGTTTTCGTCACCGGATCATGCTGTCTTTTCAATTAAAGCCTTTTGTGGTTCAATCGGTCGAAAATCTTCTAGCCTACGTGCTTTTGTACCATATTCTGCGTTCTATCTGTGTTCAAACAATGGAAGCAAATTTTGGTAAGCGCTATCGTTATTGGTTTGGAATATTTAGAGGGCATGTATGTTTCAAATTTTTTCTATATATTTAAGTTCTATAATGCTGTATGTCACTTCAAAACATGAATATACTGAATTCTAAGTTAGCTTAGTGTCCATTGGCCGGTCTCACATCTAAAGACGTTAGACTATCCACTTTAGAGAGATCTATTTCAGTTTTGAGTAAAATCCTTGAAAGAATCGTCATATAGACACAACAAATGCTAATAAAACCGCGGATCAACACCTTGTAAATCAGTATAAAAGACATTCAGGGCCACCTCGAGCATAAATTTGATATTCTCTAAAAAGAATTAGTGCTATAATCACCAAAAGTATTTCTATAATTGTCGAAGTTTCCTGCATCGTTTGGAGAATTTACCAAACGGATGCCAGTTTCCTTCCTTAGATGATCACTAACAACAAGGCAACAGTTTCTGTTCTTCACGCACAAAGAGAACAACATTCAAACGCCTATTGCCACAATTTGTGCTGACTACATGCCACATAGACAGCAAAACCGATAATTTCACTTGCAATGACCAGCCCATTTGCCTATATGACTCCGCCAAGCAACCCATTGAAATTCTGTATATTCTAGATTTCAAAACAACAGAAGAATTCATCGTAGACACAGGTGCAGCAATTTATCTTCTCAAGGGTTACTCCATGACCGCTAAGTATCTAGGTGTTTAACTCGCAGCAGCTACGGGTAGCCCATACCTGCTTATGGTTGTCGGCATCGCATTCACAATATAGGTTTACGACGTAAATTTTCTCACAACTTCATCTTCGCCAAGGTCTCACACAACATAATAGGCCTTGATTTCCCGTTCAAATATCAGCTCATTGTTGATCTTACTAATCAATATTTCATTGCCCCCTCCACCAGACTTGAACAAACATTTTGGACACATGCCTTCGAACGTTTGGAGTTACAGGTCATATAGCTATGTCCAGTGTATCATTCGACAAAAATATCAACAGCTCATCGAGAATAATAAGTCGTTATTCAATCTCATCAATTCAAAGCTACAACTCTCCAACACTATCTCTCCTACAAACAGAAAAGCGCAGTTAAACTCATATTCAAAGTTTAAGAGCTTGTCAGCCCACCAAGTTCGTTTTCCGCAAGTCGAAGCAACCTCGACTTCGTCTTCATTTCGGTAACATGTCTGCCTCGCCAGCAGCTCGACAGCTGCAAGAATGTAGTTGTTCGTAACGTCGCTGGTGTTGCAACATTGCATTTCAGGTGTTGCTGTCCTTGCCCAATTTTTTCAGATAGCTCATATATTTCATTAACATGCAAGGTGGGACACCTACATAGGTAAGCATAGACAGGTAGCAATCTTTTATTGAACTGCCCGATCCTGGCGACTTAAAACCTTCTACATGCGTTTCAGGCTCTACATGCCTACAATCCCAGCTTAGCAATAGATGGTTTTGCATTACATGTAACTGATAAATAAAGTTTCAATTTAATTTTTCGTTATTCTACGTATGAAATGTTAACTTTTTGCGCACCACATGCGCCCTATTTCACGTGACGTAAACTACATGATACAATAATTTTTCGCATTTATTTGTCACACTTGGTATAACTAGCAGTTCTTAGACAATTATTGTGTCGCAATTTTGAAAAGTTCTTCGGTATTATGTCATTTTTGTGGCAATGTTCGAATAAACGTTTGTTCTTATCATTTGATTTTCATGTATTTTTTTACATAATATTGTTGCAAATTATTGCTCACACCTGAGACTACACTGCTTATTTTGGTATGACCAGCTAACGCTTTGTGCAGCAACACTAAGTAGTCACTGGTTTCATATCACGGTATAGGTCATTATTATAAATAGCGCAACATCATCCGTTAAGCAGTACGCAGTCACCAACGAATATCATGACCACAACTTCGAGCACACACTAGCTCCTTTGATCGCATCGAATTCTGATGACAGAGATCCTGCCAGCCGAGGTTTCAACTTATACCTGGCACTTTCAGTTGCGATCAACTGGGCAATTTTCACTCTGCAGCTTTTAAAATCTATCACACTGCTCTGTTTGGCTTCAAACGGTATGACCGGCCACTAAGGCTAACAATTTGTGTAGCAATTACTAGTGGTTATTTGGCATCATATCAATGTTGAAACAATTAACAAGTATGCACCAGCCCAGCATTACTATACATCTTTGGTTAATAAATGGCAGAATAATAACCAGTTTCTTAATTAGGTTCGAACTCTGCCGTACATTACTAATCAAGCCTCGCCAAGAGGAAGATTTGTCTTTTTACCTTTTCTTTTTCTCAGAGAGGAAAGTGATGTAACAGCTCAGATTATTTCGCTGACATATTGTCAAAATTAAATTCAAATTTGAATACGCTGGACCAATGAGAACGTGCAAAATTACCGTTGACCAATTACGTGCAAATTTGCATCTATATAAGCATGATGCAATTACCACGCAACACACATTCTGCTCTGCTCGCTACGTGTGATTGCTGTAGCCTTCTCTAGTTCACCCAATAATTATGCTGACTTTTGAACTTGCGTTTATCACGCTGTGTCATTTTGCGTGTAGTCTTCAGTGACGCCAATCTTCTTGTTGCAACGCATCCAGTCTTACGTAATCGATTATCTATTAATCGAGTTTCTACGTGTGTCAGCCACCTTGCTGTTGCCACAGATATTCAACAAGACAACTAATACACCCTGCTTCGACAACTCTACTTATTCAGGTGCATCTACTCGAAGGATGTTCAGCCAACGAACAGGAGGACAGAACAAGTGTTATAGAAGGACTTCTAGACAACCAAACGCGGCAAAAATTCATAAACTTTCACGGCAATTGTCGTTGAACGCCTTTTCGGCCACACACATTAATTGCTCTGTCCGTCTCTAATTTGGTCTCCTTACTAACATTACATATTACTTTCTTCCAGCTAGGGCGTTACAAATCCAATCTTTTAACAGATTCCAACATAGAAAAACTACTATCGATTTCATCTACAGGCGCTATCTGAAACTTTGCTATTGGTTTTAAATACATTAATACCGTAAAGTTTATCTCCATTCCTCAATTTTCCGAGGTGCTCTGATAGTGATCAGCGAAATATTAAGAAAGTTGGTTCATGTATCTGATGGTGCTCTCAGATGTTCTATTAAATTCGATTAATGTTTCCCTAACCACCTGATCTGAATTGGAATTAATTATTTGTATATTTTAGAAATAAAATTAAATACAATTTATAGAATCAAATTCAGAGTTTTGAACAGCGGAATAAAAAAAAAATTTTTATCTGGGAAGTATTCTTAAGTAGTTAATCGATTGAATACGCCAACTGGAAGATTAATTATTTTGCAGAATATTTCAATATTTTCTACAAAATGGATATGTCGATCAGAAAAAAAGTTTATCAAATCTCAACACTTTAATAATAATAATAATTGTTCTAATTATTATAGAATAAAAATATTGATAATTTTATTGTTAATCATAGTAATGTTAATAATAAATAAAACAAAAATTATTATTACAGATAATAATAATAATAATAATAATAATCATAAATAATAAAAATAAAATAATAACACCTAAGAAATAAAAACATGTCTGCAAATTATATTAATGCCATATTCATCTGACCACTTAATAATAATAATAATAATAATAATAATAATAATAATAATAATAATATTATTATTATTATTATAGTAGTTTTGATAAAAACGGTAAGATATTATTGTTATTTTTAAATGCATGCTTCAATAAAATTCATTGTACCCCTCCTATGTCAAAATCTTTTTGCATATAGGAAGGGTACAATGAATATTAATATTAGACGGTAAATTTGAACAAACAGAATGTTATAGAGTAAAAAGTTATTTTAATTTAAAATTTTACTTTTAACACCAAAATTACCACATATCATGGGTCATTTGATATATCTCTAGAAATAATTAGAGTTACTGACATTCCATTCCTTAACTGCTGAATTTGGATGGAAAAATAAGAAAGCAAACAGAATAAAGTATGCTTTAAAATATTACGCTTTTAAGCGATTTTCCTGTATATATTTAAAATTAACCAATTCAATAATTTCCATTTTGGTAAAAATTGAAAAATAATTGAGTCACATGTTAATTTGAAATTAAACGTGGTTTCAAAAATTTTATTTTTATTGATGTGGCAATATCTAACAAAATTTTGGAATTAAAAGACTATAACTGTTTATTGCGTATATAATCATCTGTTCATTTTACAAAATAAATTAGTTAATTGTGACTAAACTCGTAAACTAAACATATCTGAAATTGAAAACGAAATACAATTTTTATTGAAAATAGTTCATTTTAACTTTTGAATGAAATGCAATACTTCATTATTGCATCAGTTAAGTATTAAGCAGATCATTAGATCCAAATTGACGAGAGGTTTTGTTATCAATAACGTTAATTAGATTTTGATATATCGTGACACTGGTCCTATCATATGACATAGGTATTGACTACAAATAAGTATTTATAATTGTAGTTGAGTAGCTTGTTTCAGTACATAACGTCACATGAAAGAACAA
Source organism: Eudiplozoon nipponicum (assembly GCA_029291075.1). Taxonomy (NCBI): domain Eukaryota; kingdom Metazoa; phylum Platyhelminthes; class Monogenea; order Mazocraeidea; family Diplozoidae; genus Eudiplozoon; species Eudiplozoon nipponicum. The sequence goes on along the minus strand of JAQBSW010004465.1, from coordinate 62,241 downwards.
GAAGATGGCATATATACATATAATCTGTTAACGCAATTACAGACAGGTAAATGACCGTGTTACAGACTGCTTAAAAAGCGGCCAATTTGCATGTTCTATACTTTTAATTTTAGTTAAAATTTATGGCAAAATTATCACAAAATACAAACAGTAAAGCCGTCACGGCTTTTATGCCACTATCAGCAGAAATAATGCAATGCGTTGCATAGCAGGCGCTGAACAAGGAATAATTATTCATAACATCCAGATAAGAGGATCCTAATTTATGTGCAGATGAGAGGCAGCTTAAAAATATAAATTTAATACGGAGGCAATAACGAAGAACGTTTGCACAGATAATTCAGAAAAAAATTAAATGACAATTTCTGCTTAAGCATAGCAATGACCATTCAAATTTGCGACATTAAATTAATTAATAATGCAATTTTGACTTTTAGGCAAAGTGAGGTACTAGAAGTTAACCTTAAATAGTCACTAAAAGGCCTTTTTGTCTGACATGAAAAAATAGACTGATGGATGCTTAGTTAATCATTAATACAATATAAAATAATTAATATATAGTAATTCTACGCGTATAGTCTTAAAAGTCCAACATTTTTGCGTGAGCCAATTTGGCAGAACGTACCTAGAATGATATTATTTCATAAATATTCTCAAAATATGCCAATTTCAGCATGGACAAAATAAATCCTTTTGACGCGCAGTCAGTTTGGTGGAAAATTATTTTTTGGACATACTGCTACGCCTAATGCCGACTATAGAGCTGATGAAGTTTTTTTGCGGGTAATATATTACGCAATTTAATATTGACAGATAAATCTGGTAATTGCATAACTTTTCGCGATGCACTGCTAAGAAAGAATCCAATCCACGTTGAACGTTACAAAATTACACAAATCTATTTCGTCCTTGTATGCGATTTTGGGCTTACTTCGACGTGTACGTACACCTGCCTAATTTGGACGTTGTGCTATTATTAAAATACAGAAAATTGGTTTTTCCTTAAATAGGGTAATAACTCAAGGACCATTAAACGTGAGAAAATTCTTGCCAAAATAGGGTAAAAATAAAAAATAAAGACGAAATAATCACAAAGACACATGTTACGCTAAACTAAGATCAGGTTTTCCAAAACAGTGTTTGCTTTAAAAGAATGAAGTCAAAATAATATTTTTGAAATTCAACATTATATTCCTATGGACATTATTAAATAATAAAAATGAAATGTATTTCTCTTAATATAACTAGGCTTAGTGTCTATATCAACTTTGTTCAAATAAGTGTTACTAATCCCTTCACAATCAATTATTTTTTAATTATATATTTATATAAAGCCTAACATGAACACAATTTTCCATTTTGCATGTATTTCATATTTTAATCATGCTTCTTGTTTACATATACTACTTTATACATCCAACTGAATTCGCTGATTTGATTTAATTCTGTTTTGCTTCCACATTATTAATATAGACAATCTAAACATGTTGAATTACGAAACAAGCAATAGTGAGAAACTTTGAGTTTCGATATAACTCGGCAAACAAAAGAGGTGGATAATGCGCAACGTCACCATGGATTCTATTCAATTAACTATCTGAGAAGTTCGAAATACTTGCAAATGAACCATGTATAAATGATATGGAATCTTTTAATTTTCATAAAATATACACATACGTTATTATAAATAAAAATTAAGTATCATTTAAAATTTGTGTTTTTCTATTTTAATGTGACTGCAGTTCTGGTATATTATTGAGGAAAATTCGCGCACTCATCAATAAAAAATCATTTGAAAAAAAATTCAGATTCCTATCTAAATTACATTTATTACGAGAGTTTTTAGCAAACTAATTTAATCAAGGCTGTGATCTTGATATAAAGACCTGACCTATTAAGTACATGCATATGTCGGTATAAACTAAAAACTGTAAAATGTAGAAAAAGCATCTTTTTCAGTAGACCGATGTCGTACTCATTAGGAAATCATCATGTACTGGCCATAATTTGCCTATTCTACACTAAACAATTCTTAGTTTATACTGGCAAACGCATGTACTTAATGCGTCATGTGTTTATTTCAAGATCAAAACCTTGATTATAGTAATTGTTATAACCACACGCGCAACCGATGTTCGTTAAATTAAACGGAATTCTAATTTTACTATGACTCATGGAACTGTTATTATCTTCAAATAGTGTTGTGAAATTGATATCTTCGAAAATCGCATAATTGCTAACGTCCTTCTTATGAGAGAAGAAAAATGCAATTTTAGTAAATACTGACGTTCTATTTGCATTTTAATTGTATTTTTGGAAAAGAGCAGATATATATATTTATTTATTTAATAGGCATAAATCTAACTAACAGAAGATTTAATCGAGTCGCATAAATTGTACAAATTTTAGAAACGTTAATAATGCCTTCAGGGAGATATCGACCATTATGATTCAATTATATACTGACGTTCTTTTTTAACAGCGTAAATATTATACGATATCATACAAGCAATTTTTTGTTGGATCTCTCATTAAAAAAACAAATATTTCTAATTGCTTAATGATTTTTAATTTTGTGAAATTTTTCGTATTTTGTTGGGTAAAAATGTTCCGAACTCTCGGTATTTATGAGCTCAAAAGTTGTATCGTTTTGTCTTATTTAAGAACATTTCATTGTCTTAAATATATATAAACTTATGTCAAGTGTTGAAAGCCTAAATTTTTCTGAATTCTATTCAAATTCATCTAATATTCGAATTCTCATTCACTTAAGTGTACGATTAAGCATTCTATGAATAAATAACAAGGGATAGCAACTTTCGATATAAAATTAAGGAACTTCTGTATAACTTTTCTACTTAAAAGTCATAATGGGTGTTTTACATTGTGAAGTTTATACAAAATCCCCATTTAGTTTTGTTCCATGAAATATTCACAGTGATAGATTTTTTTAAATGTTGCTGGTTTCATAACACGTAAAATCAATCGATATGTTTATTAGCATCATTTAAAGGTTTTCATTAGAAATGTTATATTTTAGTGCCTCTTAATAGTTTATTTTTTTGTATATAAAGAGAACCAGTAAAATATAAAATGACACCAATTTCAGTCAAAATTTAATACCAACATTCAATTGAAGGCGCAATGCTTACACAATATATGTTACAAATGACAGTTTCAACCTGTCATATAATGTACATTAAAAATTAAAGCAAATAGATATAATAAGGTCTGCATCAACCGTATATATTTAGTGTCTTGTGAATAAGGCTTAGATTTCTTTGCATACCTTCTTAATATTTCATAGCTTTTACAAATTGGTAGACGAAACAATATACTGAGTAGAAAATGCGCGATTTAAATTGCATTTGAATTTTCTTTTATAATTTACTGTCTATTTTATCTTATGAAAATAACAGAACATAACTTTGGGCTCTTGCTAATGATTAAGTAAATTTTTAATTAAATTATTTTAAAAATTAACATTTCATTTGAACAAAATAATTATAAAACATTCCATTTTTTCTAAATCTACAACAATACGATATTATCCACCAAAGGTTTCGAGTGAATGTCCAATTTCTAGGTTTACCACAAAGCTAAGTCTACACCCCTAAATTCTCTTTTAGTTGTTCTGTAAATGAAGAGAAATGAATAATGTTTATCGTGAATTCCAAACTCCGAAACTCAATGCACAATATTAATATGAAGCGGAAATTTTATTCATGAGAATACTAATATATGTAACTACATTTTCTTGAGTTATACAATCAAAACAGAGCATCAATTTGCTTTGTATATGCAAATATTCACATTAGATACTGCTTAATGAAAGCTTAGTTATCTATTTAAGCACTAAATTTGAGTTATCTCAATAATTATTTTCAGACAAACAAAGCCATTGCCCGTGATAAAGTGTTATTCTATATTTAAAAGTAAATATACAGTCAATGAGCACCAAATTCTGAAGCAGAAGTGCTCAGGTTCGAGCCCTGTTGGCAGCAAATTCTGGACCACACGTAATGAGGCCCCAATAATGACGAAGCCGGTCTATTAGATGAATTGCCGTTTCCACGCCTTACAATACTTAGTTTATACTGACAAATGTGTGTAAATAATGGGTCGGTAGTTTGTATCAAGGTCGCAATCTTGGTTAAATTAATAAACTGGTTTCATTTGAGATGATAGAGATAATTCAAATAAATCGTACGTAATGAGATTAAAGCAAACTTTATTTGTCCCAATCAAACAAAATTGATGGGCTGCTAAACCTATATTCTTGTGGCAAATGTTCTGCTCGTGTTCGTATATACAACTGTGACTTCCTCTGCAATAGAATGTATGCTAAGCCACATTTTGTAACAGCCGTGTCTCGGATTTTCTATACGCCATATACTCCTTTGCGTTTGATCATCGTTATTAGGTCATCTGTCGTGTTATGATGATAATCAGTGAAGGTTAGAAATTTATAAGAATTAAATGCCATGCTGTGCGCCTGGTTGCATAAAATAGGACTGATATCGATTTTACTTCAGCCAACTTGATTTAAAGAGTTATCCTGCGTATGTATGTCATTAACTTATAATTTAATCTGACGTCATTTGTCGGCTTTCTATGTTTAATGAACAATTATAAGGTAAAATACAAAATATATTTAGTGATCAATATAAAAAGAATAGAACGCTAACTACTTTTTGATGATATGTCTGTGTTGATATAGTCGCAACCAAAGTCCCGTCGGTCTTTCACAATTCATGATCTGTATGGTCTAACTGTGTACTTAAAAATTATTTAGAATCTACGAGATAAATTAAAGTCGAATTTTGTTAAAACAATCGCGCCATATAACAAAACGTTTGCCAATCGCAAGCACTGACACGTTTCCTCTTTTAATGCCGTCAAACTAACGCAATCATGCAATCAGTGATTGCGCGGATGTTGAAAATCATGTTTGCCAACTTGATACAAAAAAGCAATCACATTGCACAACTGTGACTGACGGAATATTTGCAATTATGTGCGATTGGAAAGATACAATTGAATTGGTTTTAATATTATCCTCGCAGACGTGATTCGAAGAGCCACGAGTGAACGACGAAAAAGTAAATAATGAATATCAACCCGCAATGTATGTACAAAATATGGTAAAACAGAAATGCGGCTGTCAACTTTAGTAGTCACGCAGATTCACAACAGTATTAAACTATTTATGTCATTCGAGCGATTATTTTATTTTCGGAATAAATATTTAACTAGCACAAACCCAAAAAATTAATGATTAAATTTATAAGATGCCTGATTTCAGACATTTTTTTGTTTTAGAGGCTATTGCCATGAGCAGACATAGTCGAGAAATTATCTTATAGGAAAAATTCTAATGTACATTCGATTTACCGTAAGAAAATGCTACTAAATATGAAATGATTCGTATATGTGCTTTGTTATTTTTAAAAATTTCTTGTGTATGTGATGTAAGCTTGGTTACGTGTAACTAATATATATGCATTAATTGTTAATTATGGCCTACTTAGGAACAACGTGATTCTTACGGGAGCAGAAATATATACCAAAGACAAATGAATCAATAATTGGTTATGGTTATATTCTTAAGAATTTCTTCTGATAAGATTAAACTTTACTGTAAAAATAACTAAATAGAGCATGATACCTATCTTTATTTAGTACGTGTTTTATTTTAAAATGGTAAAAACCTTAACATTTAATAAAATGCATTAATAAGAGAAAACTTGTGCTATTATTTTCAAAATTGAAAATATATTTCGAGGTCTACTCTGGGACATTAAATTTTGAAAAGTGTCATGTTGCTTTATTATATATTTCGTCGTGTGTATTACTTTATCTATTGCCTGTGTTTTTAGTTTAATAAAATAATTTGCCATGAGACTACATGAAAAAAAAAAATTTTTTTTCGTAATGCAAATTTTCGAACATTTAATGAGGAGAAAAGCACATAAAAAATTATTTGACAACAATAGCCTATTCTCAATGAAGTAAAAGTAAACGTGCAGATTTACCAATCACTAAGAGCCATTTTAAAGTCACATAGTCATAGAAAGCTTAGAAACAAGTTTACTTATTTGAAAATTAATTATGCAACTAATGAGATCCAGCATATGAATGTGTTACATAGTACGTCATTTCTCCTTATTCGTGTCAAGATAACGCAAAAGTACTCCAATCAAATTCGCAAATTACTGTTATAAAAAGACACGGTGAAACATTCTCATAAATAAAAGGATAAAATTTGTACAGCTATAACTTTGAAAAATATACAAATTTGTTTAAAAGCGTGTGTACAAAATAATCGAAAATCTTGCTCGCATAATTATAAAATTATCCATATTGCGATAATCATTGGAGATGGGCGGTGATAGAAAATGGCTATACATAATTAACAAGAACTTTCCTACGCAATATCCTGCACAAACTGTAATAGAAAATTTCATTGTGTTGGGAATAATAATTTTCATTAAAACATGGGTGACAAGCATAGGTTTATGTCGATACCAAAATTAATAGTTTAATCATTGCAAGAAGTTTATTTAGTTAATTACATCACTTAGTATTATTCATATATTTAAAGTGTGGCTCCATGCAAAATAAGCTTTTGGTCTTCATATAAACTCAATTCTCATTATATATATACGTATATATATATATATATATATATATATATATATATATATATATATATATATATATATATTGCATTATTAATAAGCATTCTGAAATTTAAAAAAGAAAATATGTTTAATTATGAATTTTCATTAAAAATTGCTTAGTCTATACTGACAAATGTATACAATAAAAGGAATGGGGCTTACATAAAGATCGCAACTTTGATGTAAATAATTGATAACAATATCCGCGCAACCAATAATCATTCAAATATTATAAGCACGTTTGTCTGAATCGAGTTAATCGACTACTAACTAGCACATCCTGATGATAATCTTCGAAAAGTATTACAAGAAAACAGCCAATTATTAATCAAAGTGTTTACCTAAGTTTTATCCTAAATTTGGCCAAAATCACATGGAAAATTTATCCAGAACATCAGAGAGATGATAGAATCAATGCCGATTCAACTAAGAATTGACGATAAATTTAAGTTTTCGATTGAGATCGTAGTGAGGGAGAAATTGCCTATAGTGCTTGAACTATTCCCGGATTTTTATACATAATAAGATATTAAGGAATCTTAAGTTGATGATAATTTCACAGTGAGAACGTGAGAATTGGAGACAGAATACTTGTTTTAAACACTTGTTTATTAATTAACTCTAACAGCGAAGTGTATAGGAGAAAAATTATTGGTGTGAGATTCATTTGGAGTAAAAGAACACTGGTTTAATTTTCTCACTTCCAAATATTTTTCCGGATTTTACCGATATTTTCTTCCCAAATAATAAAATACGCAGAGGATGCAGTTCCAACAAGGTAATCATGCTAAGAAAATAATGCATGATTTACTTACTAAGCTGGAGTTGTATTGTGAAGATTCAAAACCTCGTTGAACAGTGTCCACGTTAGCAGCATGAATTGCGCCCCACAGAATGACACAGAAGTAAGGCGCTGTCAGTGTTATAAAGGTTGCAACAAGGCAAAACGCCGTTTTTGCCGCTTTTGTTTCTGCTAATTGCCGCTTTTTCCGGCGTCCTGAACTCAACTGACTGATAAGTACTGAGGAATCTTGTCCCTAAATTGTGTAAGAACGACATTGATTTTTGACAAATGAAAATGTTTCAATTAGTCTAACCAGCAGTATAACATATATTCAACATTTTTTAAGCATCGTGTAATCAATATTAAAATTATCAAATTTGCAGATTGTTGCGGACCTAGTAACAAATTAGTTCAGTTGTGACCAGAAGGATAAACCAAAGGCAGCATGAACGGAAGGTATAATCTCATGCACATTCGTCTCGTGCTTACTGGCGACTCATCAGTAGGAGCCGGTTTTACGCCCTTTAACCACTATATATTTGGATGAGGAATGTGGAATAATAGGACGGTAAAATCGGTATATATACATATATATATATATATATATATATATATATATATATATATATATATATTATAGTGTGAGTTAGCGTGGAAGTCGCATTGTCGTAGACTATATGATGTTAGCTTCACTATTGCAGGTGTACACATTCGTCTGGGAGATTTTACCGTCCTATTATCCCACATTATTTACCCAAATGTATATTAGTCAAAGGGCGTAATATCGCCTCTATATGATGAGTCGCCAGTAAGCACGAAACGAATGTTCATGAGATTATGCTTTCCGTTCATGCCGCCTTTGGTTTTTCCTTCTGGTCACAACTGAACAAATTTGTTACTAGATCTGCAACACCTAATACATACTTGGATATATATATATATATATATATGTGTGTATATATTAGTTATCCGCAACAAACAGTATTTAACTGTTAATTTAGCAGGTTGCTAATCCTCAAAAATGCAGTTATGTATTTCCTATTTTGGCTATTAAGATCATGCGGCATTAAATGCTAACGCATCTCCTACCGTCATTCCTTTCCTCGGGATACATGTTTATTTATATCATCATACAAAGATTTTTCTTGCCTAATAAATTCATAATAATGTATCAAAAATTACTTTGCTTACATGCTATCTATAAGTCTAATTAATTGGCATTCAATTAAACTCAATCAGGAATGTAAAAGTTTCTAATTTCAAGGTTAAAATCAACTTAAACTCACAGATAATCACGACTATTGATGCTAGCAATTTATTACTAACCAGCAAAATCCTGCATGGTATACAAATATGTAGTTATGCACATTTGCACTTAAATGGGATTGAAGGAAAAACAAGTGATCACAATAGCGACCAAAATGTATCACAGAAATTGATTTAGAAAGGTCTATGTTGACTGGAAAATCAGTAATTTCCAAAAAAGTTTACACACAACGGAAAAATATATGTGGTAATGTTTTTATATGTTTACGAATCGCTTTATAAAAAACGTCCCATCAGCTTGATATTATACACGTTAGGCCAAATAAAGACATTGCCTGCAATTATGATCTAGTAACCAGCCTACTTCGACCGTTCGATGAATAAGCATCTTCAAACTTTCAATAATAACTTCTTTTGATGATAATTTAAGTAAGGTTCGCAAACTTGAGACAATAAAATCAATTCTATTTCGCTTGACCAGTTGCATAACAACAAAACTACCAAGCATCGCATGTACTACTACGTTTCAAACTGTCATGGTCAGCTTTAATCTTATTATTAGAGCACGACGGAAAACGTATCGACACAGATGAAACCTTAATACATTAAAGTGGTATGGGAATTCAGGCAGCCGGTCCTTAACCCTAGTGGTGCAGTATACATATTAATTGACCATAGATCTCAGCTGCATATTTCCAAAAAAACTCCTAAAGACACATTGAACATCGCCTGCGTTAATAAATGTATGAAACACTAGAAAAACTCCGGGGCAGAGTGGCATGAATCATAAAACACTGGGGGAACCAAACTCAGATTCAATCACAGTCCATTGAGAGAAATTTCTCCATGTCTCCAGAAATGTTTAGATCTTCATTCGTTATCGCCTCTAACCGTCCACATACACCTTAATAAAGGCGAATAGTTAGATAGATACATACGAATTGTACGACCGCAGTAAATATATAAAATTGATAATCGAATCAGACTGATCTTGGTTACTCAATCAAATCAAATTTTATGTAGGTTAGGATTTAAGAGTTGCGTTTTTCTAGTTTCTCAAGCAAGCGCTCTTATGTCCATAATAAACATTTATTTTAACTGCAGACTATTTCAACCAAAATAAACTATCATAATTAAATGCAATGTATTAAAAATAATTATGTATTTTTATAAGAAAAAGACACACGTATATATATATATATATATATATATATATATACATATATATATATATATATTGTTGACTATAAATAATTTGGTCGATGCATTTCGTAAATAATTAATAACACAGAACTATAATTTTCACATTGTTCAGATGGAATGGTAAACGGAGTATTGAGCTATTTAAAATTAATTTTCGTTAATAAATGTCAACCTTAGCAGATTTTTGGGACTTCCAAAGCGTTGAAATTTGACTATGTGTACCATTATAGGGCAATAGCCTGATACCTGTGCCAGTTGTATGCCACTCTTTTTTGCATGCCTGGTGAAGATTAAGGAATTACGAAATCGAAACATGGTGCATAAGTGCAAAATACCAAGTCTCAATCGAAAATCCACGAAAGACAATTGAGAAAGGTGAAACAGTTCAATAGAACAGGCAACAAATTGAACGGAAAGTAGATACAAAGACGAAATGGCTGTTATCGTTCGCGGCTACAAATGCAATAAATACAGCAGATCAACATCAGGTTAAATACTATACGATTGGTACTTACTTCAATCTCGAAAACTAGGTATAAAGAATTGCTGAAACCACCTGCGCAATCATTGACTGTTTTATTTCAATAAAAATGCTTCGTTATTACGCGGTCAGCAAAATATTATCTACGGACAATACAACATACCATAAAAAATCCGAAAAAATAATATTTACATGCATTAACCAAAAATGCGGAAGCATGGAAATAGTAACCTGAACTCAAGCAGTCTCTCGAATATTTAATGTGTTTATCATAAATATTTATAAATGTTTATATTGCAAGACAATCTACATTATCAATATATATATATATATATATATATATATATATATATATATATATATATATATATATGTAGATAACATTAAGAAATCCCGATAAGAACGAAACCAGCCAACTGAATAAATAGCTTTTGCTATATTAGGCAATGATTATTTTAGACATTATTAGTATATATATATATATATATATATATATATATATATATATATATATATATATATATACTGTCAATAATGTCTTAAATAATCATTGCTTAATATAGCAAAAGCTATTTATCCAGTTGGCTGGTTTCTTCCTTATCGGGATCTCTTAATTTTTTCACCAATATTTTCCGCCTACGGAGGTCGAACCAGGCTATGTTTTCTTCAGAATCCACGAATCCACACACTGCAGCCCTTCTAATGCAAATTCCCCCCAATTTTCATGTTTTTTGTTGGTTAGTCTATAATTTTGATGCCAATTTTTGGTTTATACACGAAAACTATATTTTATCAAAATCTTGCCGTTACTTTGTACTTCAATTTCAGGTCCTTAGGTGATATTGTGGCTGTTCTATTATGCAGGGTTCGGGGAAAGCTAGTAGGACGTATAGGCCACAACGGCTTCACCTGAATGAACGACTTACCAAATACATGTTTGTATATAAATGGAAATTGAGTACAGTACGTTGTAGGTGTGACGCAGTTTATAGCGTTCAAATCTCTAAAGGAGATGTGACCTGATTCGAGCACCGTCTGCCGGACGTTTAAACCTTACTTGACAAGTTTCGAATAGAGCAGAAATCGGTATACTGCATGAAACGTCTTCGCTAACCTAATCAATACTTTGTTTATACTGACCTATAAATATGTGGATGAACATTTATGCAAAAACGGAAAGTATAATCACGTGCACATTCGTTTCGTGCTTACTGGCTACTCATTAGTAGGAGCCGGTATTACGCCTTTTAACCACTATATATTTGGGTGAAGAATGTGGGATAATAATACGGTAAAATCTCCGAGATGTATGTGTAAACCTGCAATAGTGAAGCTAACATCATATAGTCTGCGACAATGCGACTTCAACGCTAACTCACACTATATAGTATATATAAGGAGTCTGTAAATAATTCTAACACTATGGCTATTAGGTTAGTAACCGATACCAACATTATTGTACGAAAAGGTACTTGGTACTAACACTATGTTTTCCGAGTCGGTACATGGTACCAACAGGATGGATACCAATTTATGCTATAGTTAACCGAAATTGAGAATTACAACAAATTCCGAACACCTGTTACTCCAGTTAAACCATACACTCTGGCCTACATCGATATCAGTTATCACATTTCGCGGTAAGCATGACATCATTCAATTCAATATATTACAGTTAAATACTGTTTGTTGCGAAGAACTAATATATATGCAAGTATGTATTAGGTTTTGCGAACCTAGTAACAAATTAGTTCAGTTGTGACCAGAAGGATAAACCAAAGGCAGCATGAACGGAAAGTATAATCTCATGCACATTCGTTTCGTGCTTACTGGCGACTCATCAGTAGGAGCCGGTATTACGCCCTTTAACCACTATATATTTGGTAGAAGAATGTGGAATAATAGGACGGTACAATCTCCTAGACGAATGTGTAAACCTGTAATAGTGAAGCTAACATAATCTGAAGTCAACGACAATACGACTTCAATGCTACCTCACACTATATAATATATATACCGAGTCTGTAAAGGATACTAACACTATGGCTATTCTGTTAGTAACTGATACCTTTTTTGAAATCGATGAGTACCGGATACTAACACTATGGTTTCCGAGTCGGTACATGATACCAACCTGATGGATATAAATTTATGCTAAAGTTCACCCAAATTGAGAATTACAACAATTTCCGAACAACTGTTACTCCAGTTAAACCATACACTCTGGCCTTCATCGATATCAGTTATCACATTTCGAGGTAAGCATGACATCATTCAATTCAATATATTACAGTTAAATACTGTGTGTTGCGTAGAACTAATATATATGCAAGTATGTATTAGGTGATGCGAACCTTTTAACAAATTATTTCAGTTGTGACCAGAAGGATAAACCAAAGGCAGCATGAACGGAAAGTATAATCTCATGCTCATTCGTTTCGTGCTTATTGGCGACTCATTAGTAGGAGCCGGTATTACGCCCTATAACCACTATTTATTTGGGTGATTCGTGCCCCATCTGCTGGACTTTTTAACATTACCTGACAAGTTTCAAATAAGGCATAAAACGGTCTACTGCATGAAATGTCTTCGCTAACTATTGTCAATGCTTTGTTTATACTGTCATATAAATATATGGATGAACATTTATGCAACAAATTATATATTGCAGCTAATATTAGTTTAGACATTTCGTGCAATAGTTACGGAAGTTGAGATGCGAATGTTTATTTCAAGTATATATTTTCATCGAAAAAATATATCAATGTACGCTTTGAAATATGTCTGCGTGTTGGCACACACTCGGAATTCTAACGATGAAAAATGTTAAACAAGCTACAAAAACTGACTAAAATGCACTTCAAAAGTTATTAAATGGAAAGAACCAACCATCAGCTCCCATTAAATTAAAATTTTTATCTATCTTATTTCGGAATCGATATTTTCATTAAATGCAAAATTCGTTCATATTTTAGAACATGCATTAGTTTATACAACAGAAATAACAGTCTTAACATTAAGCTCTTATGTACAACATTAAATTTTGAACATTTTGTCTAACTATCTCTATATACTTCGTCTTGAATTGATTGAAAACCTTCGAGTCTGTCCCATCATAGCTTGTTTTTTAATACTGTTTGAATGATTGATGCTTCGCAGTGCTATCATCACATTTGCTTTTTCCACAAATGGCAGGTGTCGTTTATAGTTTCACGCCTATAGTTCCAAAATATACTGGCACCTTTATTTTTAGATGCACAACGTGTCTGTCACCTCTTTAGATGGATTCGGACTGGCTCCGTCACTCTGAAGGCTTTAATATGGTGTGCGGTTTGAAATGAAAATGTTGGAGTTTCAATTATTGCCGGTTCACAGCCAAAATTTCAAGGCGTAATTTCTTGCCTCATCTTAACGTACAAAATTTAATAACCATAAAAAACACGAATATTAGAAAATGTTTTATTCTCATTCGAGACGTCAAAATTTCGGGCCTCTAATAAATACCAAATTATATGCACAAGCATATATATATATATATATATATATGTGTGTATATGTATATATATATATATATATATATATATATATATATATATATATATATATATATTCATAGTAACCTGTCCATTTGCAAAATTGAAAAGAAATTTTAGCAGATACAAGAACCGTTTCTTTCCCATATACTCCTGAGTTATCTACAAATGCGTATCTCGTTATATCTTGATTGAAATTGTATGCATGCGTGTGTTTTTACTTATAAGTAAGTAAATATATGACGAAGTGTTTCGGTTAACATATATGCTTGTCCACGTTTCAACACCACTTATTTCTTTTCCAGCAAATTGAAGATTCAATAAGCTTCACTTTCATCAAGACTCAATTATATGTTTAACTAATCTCATCCTGTATGCCATCGGAATAAAAACCGTAATACGATACAGTTATCAGGTCAAAATAATTAAAATTAAACATGAAATTCTTGAACGATGACATGAATAATGGCGATAGGCTACAAAGGAAAGATATCCAGTGAGAGAGAGTAATAAGGGGAGATAGGTTGTAAAAGCGAAGATTTCGGTAAGATAAAATATGAGACTTATAATAACTAATCATCCATCTATACATTATGTATGTATTTCGTGAATGATCATATAAATGGGGTTAATTGTGAATGTTCAAATTCACCAACTTTTACAATGTATAAAAGTCTGTGCCACAGAATTAGAAAATGCACATATTTTTTGATTTTACTTTAAAGAACACATCATTTTACTGATGTAGCTAGTAAATATCATTTGATGGAAAGTGATAGACTGTTAAGCCTCGATGTTGTATCCATGTATGCATATGGCCCGGTGTATGCGGCATCAGAATGTGTTAAATGTTGTATAATGGAGTCTCCGGATATAATAGAAGAAATTTAATTGGCGAAATGAAGTAATGTAATTTTTTTTTAAATTTTAATGTGCTCTACATACTTTATGTTCACAGTTGCATTTACTAAACAAGCAAAGGTGTCCTTATGCGACAAAATTTATCGGTCACTGCAGCAAAAGGTTTTGTGCATTATTTTGATGAGATCTGTTGATGATCTCAATGGAGACGGATCATCAGATAGACGGAGGTGGTTCTAAAAGCATTACGACAAACCATCGACGCAATGTAACCAGGTTAACTATAGAGCCAATTAAATTCGAAATGGCTGTTAGGAAATAGAAAATTAATTAGGGCCGATTTGTAAATAAACTTTTTGTAGTGGCACAAACTTCAGCTGGATGAATCAGATTTAATAATAAATCCGAGCGCGAAATCCCGTCTAGGAATTATTTAAAAAAAGTAAGCGATTGGATTTACAAAATCTTAATCAGATTTGGTATGATTGTCGTTTCATTTTTATTCATGTAACTGATATTTTGTGCTATGAAGAGTATCAATTCCTTTCGATTTTAATTTCTTACTATTTGAATTTGTCTGTCAAAAACATCTATGGAATGAGCATTAGTTTAATGGATGGTTATAATAAGCTATTTTTAAAGTCAGCATTAGTATATAAAGGTTCGTCTTCACTTACTAATTCTCTCCATTTTCAGTTGACTACGGTACACCTCATTCTAACTCTTTTTACATAATTAAGGTCAACAAACGTGTTTGTCATTTTTAATTTGAAATTGGAATTACATTGAACTTATTACTGAATGAAAACCGTATTCTTTTGATCATTTTCATTAACCTTCTCTTCATTTCCCTCTATAAACGATTGCATCTACAATGTTATTACTATACTGGAAATTTCGTTTTTATTATTCTGACAGCTTCATGATAATTTTTTTTGGAAGACTATGGTGGGTATATGATATTTATTGTGATTTGAATGGCCTTTACGTTGGGGTAGCTCAAATTGATTCCTAAATATTTATTTATATTTCTATAAATATATATGGAGAGTGTACGTAGATATAGATGTATATTTTTATATTTATATAATATGTATGTATAAATAAATATGAATTTGACTTATATATTCTTCACATTGCGATTTTCGTGTGCATGAGATTGAGGTAAACTCACATGGTTACTCATATATTTATTTGCATATGCAAAATTATATATCATGTTTACATGTTTATATATATAGAGAAAAATATTTTTGTGCATGTTGTGCATATATATATATATATATATATATATATATATATATATATATATATATATATATATATATATATGTAATCTGTTCATATAGGACTTGCATAAGCTGAACATTATGCTTTTAAACGATAATGTGTATATGGAAAGAAATAAAAGAAAATTTGCTAAGACAACCATGCACATATTCAAGAATACATGTAAGAGATATATCTGTGTATATGCATACATATACTAATATATATATATATATATATATACATATACTAATATATATATATATATAAGAAATCCAAAAGGCAATTCCCATCAGACTAAAAACTCATAAAGATTTGACAGCCTAAGGAGCTTCTTCGATGTGGCCTAATATGATAATGATTATTTTACAGCAACATAAACTAGCTAGGTTTCTGTGCAAACTAATTCAACCATTACTAAATATCATAAACACCAACACCATCAAGGACTCTTACGAGCTAGCAAATAAACTGAAGGAAAATCGTCCTACAAAAAAATGCTCTCGCTTGAAGTCTCATTCTTATTTATGAAAATTCCACTGGAAAAAAAGCAGCGACGATCTTGATGACCTGATTAAAAATGAGTTTCAATATTTTCCTTTAGACACCATCGTTACCAAAGACTACATATTTACATGTAAAAATCGTGCAATTTACACTTGAAGGGAAATACTACCGTCTAATAAATGATATAGATATGGAAAGCAGCATTGTACTCGTCCTGACAGATGTATGAATGCATCGCCTTAAATAAACGAGATGAAAATTTATAATTTTATGTATGTATGTAGATCATAAATTAATGTTCATCCCAGACGCAGCATACCCATTCTAAATTTTCAATAAAACCAATGTAGCCGATCCAGACATCAAATTTACTCTCGAGGAAGAGAAATGCAATACTTTTACATTCTTAAACATCAAGTACACACGAGAACAAAATGTTGATTTGACACTGGCCATACATAGAATGTCCAGGTTCACCGGGCAATAAATTCACAACAACAGCAGTGTGCCAAAATCTCACAAGGAAAACCTAGCTAACAACCTAGCAAATTGAATCAGGAAGATCTGCTCTGAACGTAAGAACAATAAAGGACTGGGCTAGCTAAGGAATTTTTTGTTATGAACAACTACCCAGAGCGATTCACTGATGTCAACATTAGACCACGTCAGATTCGTACTACGGTGGATATTGTCAAGCTTGTTTTCCCAAACTTTACATTTAAAAGCGACAAACCGAACTCAATAGTTCTACAGTAGTTAAGTAGAATCACTAAAGAGGGTTTTCACAGTGTAAAAGTTAATATCCCATTTTGCACACAAAGAATCATTAGGTTCGATACCAAAAATCAATTGCCAAATATCCCCAAATCATAGTCTCCAAATACTCATGTATGTGCGGTAGCATATATATTGGACGTACGGAGAAGTAAATGATTAACAGAATTCAGAAAATGATTAAAGGTTTGACACCTTTGAGGATATCAGCTATTTCCAATCATATATTGGAAACGGGGCACCCAGCGAATTTGGCCAATAACTCAATTCTACAAAAAGCAAAACCAGAAAAGTTATTATATATATATATATATATATATATATATATATATATATATATATATATGCTCTATATATAAAACAAAACACCGGCCTCTACATTCAAAGGTTTCATCAACATGATATTCTAATCGACTGGCCAAACACCCACTCGACAAGACTCAACAAACATTCAATCGGATTGGCAACAACCTGAAGAAGAAAAAAGACCTGGACATGAGGTATCACGATCATTGTTAGCGGAGACAGAAATTGCAAAACAATATGAGCATTCAACATTGCAATCCGCACACCCTGCACTGTTACCAAATAAACAGTACCAAAATAGAGGAAAAAGGCGAAATGAAAGACAAAACACGGGAAAATAACATTCGTACGCGTAACAGCCAACAATGCGAAAGGTTGATTAACACTCAATCCATCAATACAAGAATGACCAGATCTCAGTCATCACTTCGCAATATATCGAGAAATAGCCATATAAGTAAATGGACACATACAGACACATTCACATATATACTTACAAATCAGATCATACATTAAATGGAAGTAAAACCGAGTCAGATTAGTTGCCACCCACATAATGGGATAAAAACCCAGGATTTATATAAATATATATATATATATATATATATATATATATATATATATATATATGCGTATTTCTCTGCATTAAGGTGCGTATTTATTAAAGCGCTTATATTTCGGCATTACTAACCTTGATTAAAGTAAATGTTATCACCGCCCGCGCAACCAATGTTTTTTTAATTACTAACCTTTAGTTTGTCAAAAAAACATATAAATAGATCTGTCTTGAACAACGATCCAACGTTTACTATAATGTGCGTCTTGTACGAGTATTTTATTGAACAACTGATGACGAAATGAGAAATGACGACTCACAAAACCGTAAGTCAATTGGCGATTATTTAAACTCCAACATTTTCAGTGAATAATATACGCCGAATTGAAGCCTGACGGGACAAGTCAAAATCCATCTGTAAAAGGGACCAACACGTCGTGAATCGATAAATGTATTGCAAAACTAAGCGTGTAAATCTACAGGCCACGTTTGTCAGTCACGGATATAAAAATATTTGATAATGGCAGCAGTCATCTAAGCAGCTTTTAATTCGTCCACGTTGTGTACGCATTTTTTTACAGTAATTGTATACTTTAATAACGAAATTATATGTTAAACTACAGTAATATCACCCAATATAACTAGTCTTATTATAGCACATGATGTAATGTAATGTCATCAAAATGCTTCAATCTGTCAAATATCAAAATATAGATAGATTTTAATCATTAAGTTTTAAGTTCATAGTCTTAATGACCACGTTCATTTCAAGGGATTTTAATCTTGAGCCCTTAACCATGGTTCATTAATAAAAATATGTTTGCGTGTATTAATTTAAAATACTCTTGACTTTGCTACCTTAGTAATTTGTAAGACGTTAATCCGCAGATAAATAAACAAGAATGGTCTTTAAATGACGCAAACATAAGCTGGTGAATTAATGCTGAACGTGCTTGTTTTCGTATATTCATGTGCAGGTTTCTAAGAATGTTATTTTTTCATACAAAACCGCACTTCGTTGTACACATTTTTATCGAATAATTCTTTGCAACGTAAACTATCATTTCTAGCAGAAACCAATCATAATAAAAAAGGCATAAATGCATAGACGATATGTTATTCGGATTTGACAATATTTTATGTACAGTTGATTGCTTAGAAATTAGAGCTTCCAGTAACCTTTCATTATCTTACATGATTATGCTAACAAGATGAGGAAAGTTTTAAATTAAAATATATTGTAATTATTAAATTTTCTTTATCTTGGTAAATGCTCCAATATATCATGGGATGCATTGTTGATGTTTTGTTCGGGTTAGTAAATGTTATTTCATCTTAACGAGTGCAATAGCTGCAGTCTCCTATTCTAGACAAAAAACTGGACAATCTATTCTATGATTCATGTAGAATTGGTTCTTGGAGGATTCCATCTTATATTACTACGTAGACACCAGGCAAATCCACTAACAATAATCAAAAGAGCAATAAGTGATATACAGAGTTTCGCCAATGTTTCCTCGCCATAAACAAAAATTGGTCCATTGAAAGAAATCAACTTGACAGAAATATATATAAACGTCAGTTGGGTGAACTAGCTTCAGTCTCCTATTGTAGACAAAAACTGGACAATTTATTCTATGCTTCATGTAGAATTGGTTCTTTGATGATGCCGTCTAATCTTACTACGTAGACACCAGGCAAATACACTAACAAAAATTAAAACAGCAATAATCGATGTACAGAGTTTCGTCAATGCTTCCTCGCCATAAATAAAAATTGGTTTATTGCCAGAAATCATCTTGACAGAAATATATATAAAGTCAGTTGGGTGAACTAGCTGCAGTCTCCTATTGTAGACAAAAAACTGGACAATTTATTCTATGCTTCATGTAGAATTGGTTCTTTGATGATGCCGTCTCATCTTACTACGTAGACACCAGGCAAATCCACTAACAAAAATCAAAAGAGCAATAATCGATATACAGAGTTTCGTCAATGCTTCCTCGCCATAAATAAAAATTGATTTATTGCCAGAAATCATCTTGACAGAAATATATATAAACGTCAGTTGGGTGAAATAGCTGCATTCTCCTATTGTAGACAAAAAATTGGACAATTTATTCTATGCTTCATGTAGAATTGGTTCTCTGATGATGCCGTCTCATCTTACTACGTAGACACCAGGCAAATCCACTAGCAATAATCAAAAGAGCAATAATTGATATACAGAGTTTTGTCAATGCTTCCTCGCCATAAATAAAAATTGGTCCATTGCCAGACACCATCTTGACAGAAATATAGGGTTATTGATCTAGATTTTAATTATAAAATAAATAGTGGATTAAGTTGAATTGCCTGCTTATATTATGCAATAAATAACGGATGCAAAAAACGTATAAGCAGACACATACGCACCTACACGCTCACACTAAATAAATAACTAAATAAATGAATATATATATATATATATATATATATATGGCTGCGAATTTTTCACGTGTGCTTGAACTTCAATGAAGTTTTGGCTATCCATTTGTCGTTGTGTTATAAAAATAAAATACGAGCATATTCAAGCATATAATTTAAACCAAATATCTGAGTTTAATTTAAGCATCGATCCTATTCTTTCTGAACAGACGCATGGTATAGTAAATCTACAGTAAGTGTCAGCTAGAGGCGAGCCTCGACCTTCCACGTTCATCAGCAGAACATGATTTCAAACTGATTAACCAGGATTATACTGCAATTCATATATAAGTTATTTAAAATCAGATATCTTTCTTTTACCTCTTGTAGTCTATACACAATTTACAAGACTGAAAATGTGGGATGCACAATTCCTATGCGGTCATGTAAATCAATTTTTCGCAGTTTTCTCTATATTAAAAAAGTTAAACCGTTGAAAAATCATTTATTGTGCAGTTGGTAAGAACAATTATTTCAATCAAATTTGCGAATTAGAAATAAACCCCAATCCCGTTTTATTTAATCACGGACTCAAATTAGTGCGAAGAAAATTTCAGCCGACATTACTGTTAATTTGTAATGTTTGTTTGGCTACATAGAGATAAACGGCGTATTTCGAATTCCAATTCAAAATTTGGATAGGCTTTATCCTGGTTAATCAATTTCTACTGTGATCTTATTATGAGTCAAATGGTGAATCGCATATGTCCTACGTAACGACGGTTGTCTTAACACATATTTTGCGTGTTACAACGTTTTGACTTACGTTTAACTGAAGTCTTTGACCGTGATGTTTTTAAGTGTTATCACGTCCTGCACACTAAGTGATTGCTTATTTGATATGCATATACGATTTCTGCTAAAGCCGCATATCTTAATGCTTGTGGTGGCATTAAATCCGGTCAGCCGACGTTCTAATTAGGCTCAATTAACTTGAGACAAATTGAGGATGCATTTGCATTTTGATTTTCTATTTATTCTATATAAATTGCAATTTTTGCTTTGGTAGCCAGTAATCGGCCATGCTGGTTTGGTGATTGTAGAAGACAGAATGGCGTCGGTACGTGTATCTCAAAATATTCTGGTTATATTAGATGAACGGGTACAAGATTTACCCAACAGAATGACTGCATTTATTGTCCGCGTTTAAATGATTGAAAATATTTTCACAGGTGAAGTCGAGCTCAACTCACTATATATAATACATACAGGGCCTGAACATAGTTCCGAAGCAATGTTTTTTTTAAAATCTACTACAATTCATCAAGGTTCAGAAGTCGCATTGAGGAAGACCTTATTGGAAATTGACACCTTTACTGCTTGAATACAAATTCCTATAGGGGATTTTAGTGTCAAACTGTCCCCCATTTATTGATCAAATATATAGTTGATAAAAGATGTAACACGGATTCATTCTAATGAAGGTTCTGTAAATGATAAACCGAAACCAATGGCCTAGACTAATAGTGTGGAGGCCTTCGGAGTTACTAGATTAATCAGCACGCAGCCATTACGAAGGTGGACACAGTATGTACTGGGAAATTCGGATCAATTAGAATATTGCGAAATCAAGACTTAAAATCATGTAACGAAGAAAGGAAATCGTGGGTATGCTAAATTTGAAGATGGCAATGCGCAAGAAGTACCAACAACCATACAAATTGTTCGGAAATTTCACGGACTAATACGTATGATCGTTTTTCCTATGGTACTCATGGAATTCATAATAAGTTCTGAAACGAACTGATTACCACGATCTAGGGGGACTCATACCGGTAATCAATTAAGTGGCACCCATTTATGTAGAAACTTTAAGAATGCTTTCTTGATTTACCATATTCTTTAAAATCGCCATCTCAAATGGACGACTAAATCGGTTTTTTATCGTGCCTAACCATTTATTACCCTTCATGTTGGACATTTAGATAATGTTAATATCCACATAAATAAACCCACAGTCTAGTATCCCATTACTCCTCACTTCAGTTATAGTGTGTCGCAATAATTTATGTGCTTGAAATTTGACAGAGGCTTTGACCCAAGATATGCGGCCATGCATATCTATCAGCAATCAGCTTGATTTTAGGCCTTATATAAAGGTGACCCAAATCCTGTAGCTGTTGAATTACTTTAACATGTAAACCCCACGGTACAGACGATGTGAGTGGGCTTCGCAAAATTTTACCTATCAACCATTTGCCACTTACAATCTTACGAGAACAGGCTGGTTTCATCGCGTATAACACAGTATCCGGATCCAATAATTACGCCTCCATCAGGTGTGGGACTAAATTATCTTGCAAAAATTTAAGGGCCCTTTTAACGGCCGTTGAAGTACCAGCCTGATATCCATCTGGTTTATTATACTATGGGCATCTGCCACAACGTTTTCTTTCAAAAAATTATGAGACAATAAAATCGAATTCTGCAAGTTTGATTACCTGGAAATTTTCCCTACGAGAATAATTTAGCCTAGCGATATTATGAAGAATACATGTTAGAGGCTCATGGGCTTTAAAAAAATTAATTTTTTCGTCATCTCGGTAGTGTTAAAGATGTATCACTGCTGTACACACAAACAGAATCTCTTTTTTACAAATTTTCCCGTCTTTCTTCGTGGTCTACGAGCTTTCGACTTTAAAAGTCTATCGACGCCAATCTTCCATTGACGCTTTGTTGTATTACTGCCAAAAGTTCGACTCCTGAGGTATCCGAAACTAGGTAAAAATTCTTATTTCTGTCTTCAGGTGCTTCAGTGGTGGTTCTTCAGGCTCAAGTTGACATTCTGGGACCTACTGATTGTAAACCTTTGCTGAACGAGATGGCGTCTCAAACGCCCTAATATTCTGGTTATATTTGGTAGGAATCATCGGTCAAAACTGGTTATCCACAAGAAAATCCGCAGGTGGCGTAGACATTTAGAGGTTGTCTTCCAAAGGCTTAATTTCCTCTTTGGACTTAAACAAATTTATGAATAAATGGGCAATCCTAGATGAAAACCTCAGCCAAACGCAAAATTTTTGACTGGAATTTTTCAATGCAAAATAATTTAAGGAAACAAATCCACTTCCCTTTGTGGAAATCTAACTACGGTGAGAATCAATGAAACTTCCAACATCAATGTTTGGTCTTAGGGTTTCTGGAGTTTTACGGTTCAGAAAACCTCATAGCCGATTACCGCCGAAGTGCAGTCGTTTTGCTCGGTGATGATACGCATCATCAGATATCACTGAGTTTTATAGACAATAGTTCCAAAAATCCTCTATAGATTGATTCGTATTTAGAAACTACCCTTAGCGTGGATGCTGAATTGGAATTTGACCTCCTTCAATATTTCATCTTTGCACAATTGATGTAATTCTGCAACAGCATCTTGTGTTTTTTGTTACGCAAATCGGGACGCCTTGGGTAACCTGAATAACGGTACAACTATTTCAATTTAATGCTCTGTCTGTGTCAACTCATATTGACTGTCACTGAATTGTTGGAAAATGACGAGGTGTTTCAAAATTATATCTACTAAATCATCCGCGACATCGGGACGGGCTAAGCAAACTGATCTATCCATTGAGGTTTCAATGACAGTAGGCGTTATTGTTTCGGGAGCTTCTCCAATATTCCTGGTTTGGTATCTGGTGACAGATTGAAATGGACTAAAATATCAATTTTGAAAATATGATACATTCCGACAGCAACCAAAAAGTTCCACCAGAATAAATATTTCTTCTTAATATCAATGACAAAAAATTGATTTCATTTACTCATATAGATCTTGCGTTGTGGGCCATAATTTTTAGATAAATGTGATGCGAATATTTCGATCACCTGTATAGACAATAAATTCTACGATACTCAATTCGTCCCGAATCGCAAATTTATTGATAGCAAGCTCGTCAATATCCTCAAGAAATACGCGTAGACGAAATCTAACCGTCTTTCTAACTGTCCTTGTTGACCCATTCGTTTGTTCAACCTCCAACATTGACTTCATCAAGGACATTAATATACACTTTACGAATACATATTGGAGTCTTTCC
Organism: Eudiplozoon nipponicum; assembly: GCA_029291075.1. Lineage (NCBI taxonomy): Eukaryota > Metazoa > Platyhelminthes > Monogenea > Mazocraeidea > Diplozoidae > Eudiplozoon > Eudiplozoon nipponicum. Next base: position 37,515 of record JAQBSW010004465.1, on the reverse strand, counting down.
ATTGCAACCCCCTATGGATAAAACTTAAAGAGCTTCACTGCATTTCCCTGGGAGGTAATTTCATTTGCCATTTTTCTACCTTCACAGTAAATTGAGTTAATCTTTGTAATTCCTCCTGTCAGATTCTTAATGTTCTTCAAATTAAGATCATAATCGATGATTTGCAAAGTTAGTTTTATTAAACTATAACATAGTTACACGTGGATATGTGTACTTTGTTAAACTCAGGATTTCTACGTATTTAATCTAGATAGAGATATAGAAACGGCATTAATTTATACCTTCAATTAATGCTTACTTTGGTTTATCCTTCTGGTCATATTTGAACTAATTTGTTACTAGGTGCGCAACACCTAATACATATTTGCATATATATTAGTTCTCCACAACAGACGGCATCTAACTGTTATATATTGTATTGAATTATATCATGATTACCACAAAAATTCATAAATAATTGATTTCAAGTTCAGAGTGTATGGATTTTCTGGAGTAACAGGTGTTCAGAAGTAGCTTTAATCTTCAATTATAGTGAACTTGAGCATACATTTATATTGTGTTTTTCATGTATCAACTCGACAACTATAGTAGTGGCACCATGTACCAATTGGGCAAACATAGTGTTCGTATCAGGTTCTGACACAATAGCCATAGTGTTGGTACCCTTTACAGGATCAGCATATATATACACATATATATATATATATATATATATATATATATATATATATATTCTTTTGAAATGCGAGCTTTAATAAAATTCATTGTACCCTTCTTATGTGCAAAAACAAAAAGAAATTTTATCAGATATAAGAAAATTTTCTTTCTCATGGTCTTCTCAAATATCTACTCATGAACATATCTTTATATATAAATTGGAAAGCAAAACAAGATAGAAATATGTGAACAAAGCGAGTGTGAAAAATAGAAACCAATCAAATTGCGTGCGTCACATCCAGTTCAAGCTCAATGCTTGTACGTGCTTCTTCTGCTTACATAAATCCGGCTGCAATTTGTTTATCCATAAGGCTTCGTATGTGGCTAGCTCCCTTTTGTTTCTGCATTTAGTAATTACTTTGAATGCTACGTCTGGAGAACATACGTGCGTTGTTTCGATGATGTGTTGCGCAATAGCAGACGTGTATTCACCATTTGATTTAAAACAGGCGTTCAAGTTGCAATGTTCTCTCATTCGAGTAATTAACCGTCTGGTCGATCGGCCTACGTAAGTTGATCGACAACTTGCGCATGTATATTGGTAAATAATATTAGATATCGACATTAACGGCTGTTTCTCTTTGATTGCTGGTAAAGGCAAGTGTGTTACCCTAAATAACACTCGTAGTTTGGCTGCATTAAATGTGCGTGTCAATGCTGCTTCAACTTTCTTTTTTGCCATTCGGGAAACTGCATCCCCCTTAAATGGGATGTTTAGGTATACGGTTTTCTTCTCTGGCCCATAGTACGTCTGTTTCTGGTTAACTCCCCTTTTAATAATTGATTCAATTAATTGTCTGGGATAGCCATTAGACATTAAATCGTTAATTGCTTTATTACATTCATTTTCTTTAGAATCTTGACTAACCAACCTGTCAATTCTTGAAAAACAACCACGAACTGTTGATAATTTATATTGAAATGGCACAAAACTGCTGTAATGTAAATACTGTGCAGACCATGTTGGTTTATGGTAAATTGTTCTGTTTAATTTACCATTAGTTTCTTTCTTTAATAGTACATCTAGGAAAGGCAGACAGTCATCTTTCTCGTGCTCTGACGTGAAACCGATATTCTTATGTGCTTTGTTGAAACTTTGAAGCAATGTTCGTGATTGCGACCTGTTCTTAAGTACAAGAAATATATCATCCACGTACCGTATATATTGAGCACATTTACTTATGTCACTCTTTAATGATGTATTTTCTAGGTGCCCTAGAAAAATCTCAGCCAACACTGGAGATAAGGGGCTTCCCATTGCGACACCATCAGTCTGTTTGTAGATGTTTCCATTAAAACGAAATCGTACGTCTTTCGTGCATAATAAGATAAGCTTGCGTAGAGTTTGACCTGGCACCGGCGATGGTAATATATCGTGTTCTACCGCTTTGACTATAATGTCAATGGTTTCATCAATTGGAACATTTGTAAACAGAGACGTAACATCAAAAGATACCATAATCTTGTTTTTAACATTTATATCTTGAATTTTGTTTACAAACTCAAACGAATCGGCAACCGAATGATTACCTAGTAGTTTACGTAATGGTTCAAGTAAACGAACTAGCCATTTAGCTAGTGCATGAAACGGAGAATTTACCATTGATAAAATTGGCCTCATAGGACAACCTCTTTTGTGTGTTTTTGGTAATCCGTACATTATTGGTGTAGATGATCCAACTGGCTTGAGCTTCTGTGCAGTGGCCTCATCAATAAAACCGGCATCTGTCAAAATCTTTATTTCATTAATTACTTTGCGCTCCACCTTGTCTATTTCATCTGATTTATCCTCTAGACGTGTGAATTTTGTATTGTCATTTAACACGTTTTCCATCTTTTGTACGTATTCAGATTTGTCCATTATAACTGCGCTCTTTCCTTTATCAGCGCGTAGTATTTTGATGTCACCTGGAAACCGTAATTGTTTAATACACTGATAATAATGATTTAACCACAATTGCGTTCTTTGCGCTCTACATTTTAACGTCACTAGTTCATCTAGTTTTCTGAAAGATTCTTTTGAAATGCGAGCTTTAATAAATTCATTGTATCCCTTCTTATGTGCAAAAACAAAAAGAAATTTTATCAGATATAAGAGGGATGCAGTTTCCCGAATGGCAAAAAAGAAAGTTGAAGCAGCATTGACACGCACATTTAATGCAGCCAAACTACGAGTGTTATTTAGGGTAACACACTTGCCTTTACCAGCAATCAAAGAGAAACAGCCGTTAATGTCGATATCTAATATTATTTACCAATATACATGCGCAAGTTGTCGATCAACTTACGTAGGCCGATCGACCAGACGGTTAATTACTCGAATGAGAGAACATTGCAACTTGAACGCCTGTTTTAAATCAAATGGTGAATACACGTCTGCTATTGCGCAACACATCATCGAAACAACGCACGTATGTTCTCCAGACGTAGCATTCAAAGTAATTACTAAATGCAAAAACAAAGGGAGCTAGCCACATACGAAGCCTTATGGATAAACAAATTGCAGCCGGATTTATGTAAGCAGAAGAAGCACGTACAAGCATTGAGCTTGAACTGGATGTGACGCACGCAATTTGATTGGTTTCTATTTTTCACACTCTCTTTGTTCACATATTTCTATCTTGTTTTGCTTTCCAATTTATATATAAAGATATGTTCATGAGTAGATATTTGAGAAGACCATGAGAAAGAAAATTTTCTTATATCTGATAAAATTTCTTTTTGTTTTTGCACATAAGAAGGATACAATGAATATATATATATATATATATATATATATATATATATATATATATATATATATATATGTGTGTGTGTGTGTGTGTGTGTGTTATATATAATGAGTTGGTTCTTAGGTCGCATTTTCGAAGACCGTGTATGAAGTTAGGTCCACTAGTGCGGGATTGCCCATTCGTATGGGATATTATATAGTCCAATTGTCCTATATTTATCACTCAAATATAAAGTGTGTATAGTGCTTAATACCGGCTCCTACTGATGAGTCGCCAGTAAGCACGAAATGAATGTTCACATTAGATTATACCTCCAATTCATGCTGACTTTAGTTTAACTTTCTGGTCATATTTGAAATAACTTTTACTAGGTGAGCAACACATAATACACAATACAATAAATTATTGTCGAAACGAACTATTCGAATATAAGTTTTGAATATAAAGTATTCGGTAGTAATCAAACACATCCAGACAGTCTAATCGCTCTTAGGGACAAAATAATAAGTTGAAACCGAGCATGAACTAACATTCATTATACATGAAATTAATTAAATAACTAATGTTTCAGAAATTTTGCTAATATTTAAAAAAAACATATCATTGTGTCAAGCCGCGGATTTTTAAATTTCTAAATAAATTGCTGATTTATTTTGGTCGGAGGAAGTAAAACGATTACTGTACCGTCTACTTCTGGTGGGCTCACATTAATCACGAATCGCATGTGTAAATGAGGTTGTTCCTTTTGTTTATGCTGAATTTGTTGTACCATTTTAGTCTTATTTGGAATAACCGTTTACTTCGTAGGCAATATCTAATACGCAAGTGGAGAGGAATTGTACGAAATTTAAAAAAAACAAATTTAATATTAAATTTTTGTCCACCTGACTCGAGAATCTACATTGGGATACACCTAAAATAAATAAGAGAGTCACAGCACACATTATTAAAGGTTACTTTTAGTTACTCTTAAAAAAAAACATGATTACTAAAAGGACATCGCAAAAAGCTGTTACGTTCATGGATAGGAAACAAAATATTGACAATTTACATGGTGATTTAAATGTAGCCGGTTTTTGCCTGATGCACTCACCTAAAGCTGAATAGTCGTTATCTAAATACACAGACACTAATTGAACAATCTATCCAATGTACAATGTTTCAGCTGGGCTTTTACGCCTTAGATAAAAGTATTTCCCATGCCAAATATCATCTTGATTGGAATATACGATTTAAAGTAGCGAAAATGCTGATAAATGTGGATTATTGGCATTAAACAGCAACAGAGGGAAACAAAAGCGCATATACAGTGATGCAAATATACACATAACAACACTGACGTGCAAGGTATATAAATTTTCGTTGGGTTATTTGTTGGTGTGGAAACTGCGCGTGTTTACAACTGGTCTATCGTTTTCTAAATAATAATAATCTGTATATGTCTTTAATGCAGTTATACGAAGAAATCAGGAATAAAACTTGATTCACTCGAATAAAACAAATCTCTTCGGAGGCAAATATTGGACTCTTCTCCCCTCCAACATTCTGCACAATAGTTGTGAATATGTATACCGAAATTTTGAGATAGCTGCAATTATAGCGAGGTAAAGGTTGGTCCGCCATTTGCAGTATATATATATATATATATATATATATATATATATATATATATATATATATATATATATATAGCTGTTGAGTGAGCGGTTTCATGTGCTCCATGCATATGTATTTATAGAACTTAGTCACTAAGACAAGCTATTTGTTTAAAACCATTGGTGAGTAGAATAACTAAAACATAAATAGAACTTTTTCGGAACGAGGTTACCACATTTGCTTAAATCTGTTATTGTTAGCATTTTGACAATGTGTGATTAGATGCCTGAAAATGATATGGGAAACGCCGTATCGCAATGTGGCTAGTCAACGAAGATTTCCAGTGGTTGGTATGAACGATGTTGAAGCCTTCGGAAGAAAGGGACGAATACGCATCTAGCCAGATCGAAGACAAAACAGATGCGTACATGGAAAATGCGATCAATCGAATCCTTGCCAAACTGGTAGTACAGAGCGACAACCTGCGAACGCAAATCGGGGAGATTCAACAAATGCTAATATTGACCTGACTTACCATATTAGAGATTAAAAATAACAGGAGCTTCATTCAATCAACCAAATGATATGTGACATAATAGAATCGCATTTGAAAAAAACCACAATTAAAACGACGAACCCTCAGAAATAAATAAATGGTCTTATGCAAGAAAGCCATTACTGAACGCCAAAAGCAAAAAATCCGCCCATTGGTGCTCACACCACCGTCTGGCAACCTGACAGGTGGATTAATAACAGCAATCAAGAACATTTTACATTTAGCATACTTGGCAATGTGGCCAATATTTACTTATTACTCGAAGACATTTATTCAAAATTTTATACACAACCGGATAGATTACATGGATTGACTATTAACAACAACAAATTCCTCATTTAGTGTGGTTTCTGTTCAATAATGACAGATTTTGGATGTTTAGTTGGAACTTTGTGTCTATATGAGTTCAAACCTAAAAAGAAAAAAAAACAAACCAAGTTACATTAGTTAGTAAAAAACTGAAAATTGTGTTTAGTGAAGTGTGCGGTAGGGTGGCTCAGTGGTTAGAGTACCAGATTCTGAAGCAGACGTGCCCAGGTTCGAGCACTGTCCGTAGCAAACTCTGGCCAGTACATGATGAGTTCCCAATAAGGAAGAAATCGGTCTACTGGATGAATTGCCTTTTCTACACTACACAATTCTTTTACTATACTGACTAATGTATGTAATTAATGCGTCAGGTGTTTATATTAAGATCGTGGCCTTTATTATAGTAAATTATTGTGATTTGGCGAAGAGAATAGAAAGAATATTCGGACTCTGTACAATTGAAAAAAGTTTAGATACTTGAGCATGATTGCGTGGCTGGTTTGTGACAACGTCTTCAAATATTTTTACTATTCTATGCTACTGCATCTATGGTGAATGTAAAGAGCAATAACAGACTCCTTTGCCATACATTAAACTAGAATATATTAAACATATATGGCTTTCTGGCTTTTTTCTGTTTTTTCCATATAAGAGATCTTAAAATTTATACTTAACCACCTCCTTAGTTATAAATCTTCCTTATCATTTGCAGGGTTTTTAATTTCAAAAATATTTACATCTCTGCAATAGACAAATTACAGCTTTTAACAATTATGTATTTCAGTCTTAATTGATTCGTAATGTGGCATGGCTAATCCTCGCAGGACAATAACATAAAACGTCTGACGAGATAGTAGCAAATAACGTGAAATTGGGCAAGGTAGATGCGTTAAAGATGGTAGAGACAAAGCAACTTTTCACTGTCAAACTACCAAAAATATCTTGACAACATGTGTAGTGACTTTTAAATATAGTGCAAGTTTCGGCTCAAGAGTTGCCAGTAGGCAAGAAACACATGTGTACAAGGGGTTTCATATTGTGCTCATGCCGAGTTCGTCATTATAATGATCAGCGACCGCAGAGCCCTCATCAGTTGCTCCATCATCCAATAGCCTAGTGATCCTTATAATCTGACATCCATAATGTACAATCCGTCCCTTTATCTATTTGCACCTTTAACCAAATAAGGCTAGAAAGACTGTCCCAGTTCCTATGAAGAAGTCAAGACAAAGAACTAACTGTATACTTCTTGTCGAAACTTGCGACGTGCTCATGTAAAAGCAAACAGATATAATTTGGCATGCTATCAAAAAGTCATTGTAAAATATAATTATAAAGTTCATAGTAACCTTCCTATGTGCAAAAATAAAAAGAAATTTTATCAGACACAAGAAACGCTTCTTTCTCACTTTCTCCTCAAATATCTACTAATGAACATATCTTTATATATAAATTGGAAGTAAAAACAAGATAGAAATATGTAAACATAGGGAAAGTGTGCGTCACATCCAGTTCAAGCTCAATGCCTGAACATGCTGATTCTGCTTGCATTAATCCGGCTGCAACTTGTTTATCCATTAGGCTTCGTTTGTGGCTAGCTCCCTTTTGTTATTGCATTTAGTAATTATTTTGAATGCTACGTCTGGAGAACATACGCGCGACGTTCCGACGATGTGTTGCGCAAATGCAAACGTGTATTCACCATTTGATTTAAAACAGGCGATTAAGTTGCAGTGTTCTCTCATTCGAGTAATTAACCGTCTGGTTGATCAGCCTACGTAAGTTGATCAGCAACTTGCGCATGTATATTGGTAAATAATATTTGATATCGACATTAACGGCTGTTTCTCTTTGATTGCTGGTAAAGGCAAGTTTTTTACCCTAAATAACACTTGGAGCTTAGCTGCATTAAATGTTCGTGTTAATGCAACTTCAACTTTCTTTTGTGCGATTCAGGAAACTGCATCCTACTTAAATGGGATTTTCAGGTAGACTGTTTTCTTTTCAGTCCCGTAATCCGTCTGTTTCTGTTTAATTCCTATTTTATAAATCGATTTAATTAATTGTCTAGGATATCCATTAGACATTAAGTCGTTAATTGCTTTATATTATTCACTTTCTTTTGAATCTTGACTAACCAACCTGTCAATTCTTGAAAAACAGCCACGAACTGTTGATAATTTATATTGAAACGGCACAAAACAGCTGTAAAGCAAATACTGTGCAGACCATGTTTGTTTATGGTAAATTGTTCCGCTTAATTTACCATTAGTTTCTTTCTTTAATAGTACATCTAAGAAAGAAAGACAGTCATCTTTCTCGTGCTCTGACGTGAAGCCAATATTCTTGTGTGCTTTGCTGAAACTTTGAAGTAGTGTTCGTGATTGTGACCTGTTCTTCAGGTCAAAAAAATATATCAGCCACGTACCGTATATATTGAGCACATTTACTTATGTCACTCTTTAATGATGTGTTTTCTAGGTGCCCTAGAAAAATCGCAGCCAACACTGGAGATAAAGGGCTCCCCATTGCCGCACTATCAGTCCATTTATAGATTCTTCCATTAAAATGAAACCGTAAGTCTTTCGGGCATAATAAGAGATAAGCTAGTGTAGAGTGTGACCTGGCATGAGCGATGGTTATATGTCGTGTTTTTCCGCTTTGACTAGAATGTCAATAGTTTCATCAATTGGAACACTTGTAAACAAAGACGTAACATCAAAAGATAATACAATCTCGTTTTTAACATTTATATCTTGAATTCTGTTTACAGACTCAAACGAATCGGCAACCGAATAATTACCTAGTAGTCTACGTAATGATTCAAGTAAACGAACTAGACATTTAGCTAGTTCATGAAACGGGGAATTTTCCATTGATAAAATTGGCTTCACAGGAAACATTTATTGTGTGTTTTTGGTAATCCATATATTTTTGGCGTAGATGATACAACTGGCTTGAGCTTCTTTGCAGTGGCCTCATCAATTAAACGGGCATCTGTCAAGATCTTAATTTCATTTATTACTTTGCGCCCCACTTTGTCTATTTCATCTGATTTATCGTCTAGACACGTGAATTTTGAATTGTCCTTTAACAAGTTTTCCATCTTTTGTAGGTAGTCAGATTTGTCCATTGTAACTACGCTTTTGCCTTTATCAGCGCGTAGTATTTTGATGTCTGCATTTCTGCTGATACCTCTAAGCGCATTTAGATGTTGCTTTGTCAATGCATGCTGTTCTGCGCTTTTGGACGATTTCAAATTTGAGGCCTCATCAACTAATGTAACCTTGAATCAATTTTTATAATCATTACTGTTAGGTTCCAAGTCAGCTATTTGTTCAAATACCAATTCAAATGCTGGCGCAATATCCACATCTCATTAGAAGGATGTATAATATAATAAATAAAATTACAGACCACCAGAATTGTACAGAATCACATTTCAACAACTATTTATCAAATCACACAAAGCAGAACGGGTTATTTACCTGTCCATACAAGACCAGTACCAACAACTCTGATCGTATTGCATATTTTTCAATAAAGTGCTATCAAACCTTAAATTAGCAAAAGAGGATATTAACATGCACGAATAAGCAACATCGCAAGGTTGAGCGGGAATTACCTTCCAGACTTCAATTCGGCAACGACATGGCTAGGCCACACGGCCTTCTCCCACCTAAAGAAGATCAATAATTTCAGTGGCTCTATTGCACCATGTCAAATTGGCTTCATCTATGGCATCCCGACTTGGTCCCTACCAGTTGATTCATTATTCAATAGCCGACTCGTCATTAAAAATTTTAATTCCTTGCATACTTCGTTGACACTGTTAACACCCTCATATTATAACGACTACCTTAGTTCGCATGCAAAAGTGAAATCCAACAGGCAGTGGTTTTGGTAATAGAATGAATAGACAGTTAAACGAAATATTATTGACGTACATTACTTAATTGTTTGATTCCTGTTGACAGTAATTCTCAATTAACTGTGTATCTATGTGAATAAAAAATATAATTTGGCATGTGAAACAAGTCTATTTAGTACAATAATCTACGAGACTATCTCTTTGCGACACTGTGGCCATCTATATAATCTGAATAATCCGTGAATTAATTAAAATAATAATACACAGGTATATACATACAGTTCAATGGTCCAACGGGAGAGCATAGTAACCAAATTACAACGCAATTACCAACAGACACTACCTTTGTGTTGTATTTAATTCGTAAATTATTTATATTATAACAAAATATCTTCAAGTTCATATTAAGAATAGAATATAAATATTTCAATCGTTAGTGTCCTGCTGGGCGATCTAAATTTATAACAGAAAAGCACATTAATTTATTTAAATAGGGTGAAATTTTCACATTTAAAAAAAGTTATGATAAACATATAAAATGTTAACCAGGTTGTCAGTCGTCTATGTGTCTGACCTAATGTTGGATTATTTATCTAAACAATCAGTTAAATCTAGCTGCACTACTACAGGTATGTCACTCTGATCCTGTGGAAATTTTTTTCCTGAATACAGGATTCCTAATAAATAAATCTGTTTATTTTTACTCTCTGTAAGTAATATAAATGACGTTTTAAGCAATGGTATTTCATTTTAAAGAGGTATTATTACACAATAACGCAGTAATTTAAATTTATTTATTACGTAAAAATATATGACGCTTGGTATTTCGTGAGAAATACATTAAATTGATTCGCATGCCAATTTCTTTACCTTTAAATGCTTTGTCTAATTATTTATATAAAGTTTGCAATCTTAAGAAAAGCATAAAACGTAACATTTTAAATCAGCTTTACGACATGCCGAGAATACAACCAGTTGCTCATACTATAGCGTATCGAAATTCCAGTATTATTATAAAAGCATGGTTGCAAACTATTTCACAGAGAGCCAACCTCAATGGATGTAAGGGATTTTGAAATTTAAAAAATGTAGATTCAAAACCTAACAGTCTCACGTATAGTGAATATTACTCGAATAAAGTGTAAAGAATCAAGACTATAAAATTTGTTTTGCTCTCACCACACGTTTATATTATCCTAAAGGATTAAAATTAAATTCTTCCGTGGTTTTAGGGGTGCCGCTTGACAAAGCGGTCCGTCTGGAGAAATAGGCTTATAGGTATGCAGACATGAAGTGAACTCACGGCCTGGTTAAAGCTTGTTTGTGTGTTTAATTATGCTTTTGTTTGAACTTTTGTTTATATGTGTAAAATTGTGTATGCTTTCATTTTATTCATTTCAGAAACTATTTTGTTATATTTGATGCTGAATTGTTAAGTTTATGCACTTTTATGCTTTATTTTATACCGCCCACACAATGAATGTTATTGGCTGTTTTTTATGGTGTCTCAATTAAAATTTGGACTATATGGATATATTTGTGCAGTTTAAATAATTAAGTCATAAATTTCTGTCCAAATTCAGTTACATCTATGTAACTATTTGAGTCTATATATAATTAGAGAAATTTATTTGGTGAACATGTGGGAAAAAACGATAAAATTAATTGCTAATGTTAGCTAACATTTTCTAAAAAAGCGCGTTCCGTCGGTAAATAAATATGGCATATTATGTTAAGCAGTAGTTTGCAATCAATCTGTCGTTTGAAATACAGTGATTTTTCGGTTCAGATTCAATGTTTGTTCCACAATTTATTTGTTCCTGGAAGCCATTAATTTTTGGCCTGACGTTTTGTGTACTTATTTCCAGACACATCATCAGAACTCACACTGTTTTCCTCTAAATTAAACAATACTGAAAGCACAATTGATATGGGGCAAATAACTCTCTACTTTATATAAATCTCTTTTTATATCCCACGTAATTAACGTTAGTCAAATTAATGTCAACGTTAATCCAATGATAGTATTCAATACACACATTTATGCCTAAGTATGCGTACTCATAAAAATATACAGATACATGCATATATACCGGTTTGGTTGAAATACATGCCTATTGTAGTTGCAGTAATTTGCCAAGAGTACCGGGTAGACACAGAATTAAAGTCAATTGCAAATATTGAAACAATAATTGGTTGCAAGGATGGTGGTAACAATTCTTTAAATCAAGTTTGCGAGCTTGAAGTAAACATCACTCCAATTGTATTTAACCAGTCGTCGAACAACAACGACTGGTGGTAGTTTTGTTATGTTGTTCGACAATTGGTTAAATACAATGGGATTGGTGTTTACTTCAAGCTCGCAAACTTGATTTAAAGAATTGCAAATATTGTTTAGAAGAGTCATTTTACTTAAATAGTTTATATTAAGATTCTAGTCAACTGTCGCCGACGTCTAATCGCATTCCTCTATATATACCCCACACAAACACACACACACACACACACACATATATATATATATATATATATATATATATATATATATGTATATATGTGTGTGTTGTGTCTTTATTCGTACTTGTGTGTGTGAAATGAATCGACTAAAAAGATTGGTCACATGACATTATAATTAGGTTTACCAAGGAAACATAGTTAACTAGCGCAAATTCGATACGCCTTTATATAAACACATACTGGTGCATGTGAGACTATCTACATGTTGATTTCATCTCTGTGGTCGCTGGGTGCTTATTCGACCCACTCACTCCGAGGCTTCCATACCATTCTCATTAACCACTGGAATTGAGGTACGACCTAATCTTGGTTATTTTCAGTGATTATCTCGAATAATTTGGAAGCCTTCGGAGTGCTAGTACGAATCAGCATCCAACCCCTCTCGAAGAGGAATTCGATGGTAATGGAGATTAATCGGAACTTTGCGGAACTGTCACCTGTGAAAGAAAATCATGGATACTGTAAATATTTCTACATGTGTTTAGGTGAACGTATGTTTAAATGTAGAAGCGTGTAATTAAACCAATCAATTCCACAACTTCAATATAAAATTTCGAACTAATATTACATTTTTAATAAAGCGAGATGTCTCTAAAGAAGTGAGTTATTTACTTTTTAAAAAAATTGTCTTCTGTGTTGCACAATTTAAAGTGAAATTGTGAGACCTCCGATGATGTGTCAAAAAAAGGAGAAAAGAAGCGACAGGCAGATTATTAATAGTTTCCATACTTGAATCATGTCTGGCCTTGGTCAAGAAGAAAACAGATTTCGATACGCTGGGAAACGCTGTGTAGTAATTTCTCTCTCCAGTCAACGATAATTCATGATAGAAAGTTCAGGTAAAATGTTCTGTTCAGACAAGTGAGGGTAATTTTCATCTAACCGACTTCAGAATCTGCACGAAGTTAACAGCCTCATATTGCGAAAGGCATAAAGACAAACTTGTATAATTTAGTTAACATTTTACCATATATATATAAAGAGTAAATTGAACAAGTTTATTAAAATATTATAGGGCTTTGGTTTGTCATATATTTGCAAACACCACTTGTATAATCTACCCACGTTTACGTGTCAAACATATTTGGTATAGCACTTAGGGCGAAAGCAGTTCCAGGTTCCCCTTTTGGATGCGTTGAGTTGTTTGATGGTGGGAAAATGCGTTTTCAACACATATTCATGCCACATCATGTCTATGTACTCTAATGTACTATTTATCCCAATCTTATATTTATACCATAATACAACTTGCTTTAATAGCTTAATAATACAAAATTAAATCAGCTACTTGATAGAAAGATGAATTACATGTTCTTCCATTGTTAATTTACACTTAAACCGGAATTTAGAATAGTAAACTAAAACATTAATTCTTTAATAGCATAGCATTTTATTTATATAACTAAAATACACAGGATAATCAGTGCCATTTCGCAATATTTAAAAGATTTGCCATTGGGCTTATTTATTTTGTACTAATTGATTGTAAAAGTTGTACTAAACCATTGACAATTTTAAATAAAGGTGAATCATTTTCAATTTTAGGAATTGAAGAATGATTAAACAGTTTAGCTGTTATCGAATTAAACGCGGATTTGATTTTGGCTCGACGCAGTTCTACTAAGCTAGAAATAATTATTTTATCTTAAATCAAAGATGCAATACACATTACATTTGTCATTATAAATTAACCATTATACCGTGTTGAAAAGGCAATTCATCCAGTAGACAGGTTTCTTCATTATTCGAAACATTTTAATTACTGCTCACAATTTTTCGCGGACAGGGCTCGAACCTGGGTAAGTCTTGTTTGTAGCATGTGGCAGGGTGGCTCAGGTTTAAGCCCTGTTCACAGCAAATTCTGAGCAATACTAGAGAAGATATTGCGAAACCAGTCTAATGGATAACTTGCCTTTTATATTCAATTTACCGCTTAATTTATATTTGCAAACCTAATATAAAATGGCATTTGTGTTTACATTAAGATTGCGATGTTAATTTTAAATAAATTTTATCATCGCTCCTGCAATCTATGATTGTATAATTATAACTGTTTAGTTCAATACCACTTCCTTATATAGAGTTGCGTCTATACTGTAATGAAAGATTTTAGGTGGTTAGTTGGGACTTTGTGTCAAAACAGATGCCATATAAATTCCATCTAAAGGAATCGTTAATAAAAAAACTAGAGTTTGTATATAATTGACAGGATGGCTCAAATGTTCAAACAGCAGATTCCAAATTAGACATGCCCAGGTTCGAGCCCTGTCCGCGGCGTATTCTGGACTATACGTGAAGAGTACCCAATTAGGACGAAATCAGTCTACTCGCTATACAGTGCTAAGTTTATACTGTTGTAAGTAATATGAAATAGGATTTGTTTGAAATCAAAAAATTGATTTAAAATAATTATTATCCTCATAGCAATTAGAACATTTATACTCATAGCTCCTTTTATTATTTAAATATTTAAATTTGTGCAGGTGCTTGAAAAAAAAGACTAGTATATTAACTAATTAACATCGTAAAAAAATATTTTATAAAGTATAATAGAGTTGTTCGATATTGAAGAATAGGTTGCAGTAGTTAAAAATAGTACTTTCTTTTGCAATTAGTCTATATTTATTGATTGTTTTAATAACAGTATGAAATCTACCATTTATTTGTCGCTCAACAGGATTCAATTATCTACCGTTTATTATGATATTTAATAAATTTACTTCATTCATAAAGAAATGTCTGATGAAACGATTTTATACCCTACTGTCATCGCAAAATATCCATTACAAATTCTTTATAATCGATGATGCTGATCAGTGATGAGTCGATCAGCTTGTAAATTTTGAAATTACGTTTACAGAATTAATTTTTACTCTATATTAAGTGTAAGGCATCCATAATTGATTATATCATATAACGATATTCAGCTTACAATATCTCCTATATATTGCACGTCCAAATCTATTTTTAGAGTACTTGCTCGAAATTGGTCTAGTTATTTGATACTTCTTAAATTACTTTTTAAAGAACTTATGAGTTTATTTTTAACAATATGAATGCCAGACTAAATGGTGAATAGTTTCTATTTTTTATCTATTTGTTCTTATTGATTCACGATAGTTATTCTCTGTTCTTTTCAAACTATTACTGGCTATACATTTTATTAGTACGACGTTACGTTATTTCCATAGGTTCTGTGTTGAAATAAATTAGTATAGTGGGATTAAAATGTGCAATTCTTTATCAACTCGTTCTCTACTTCGCATTGTAAATTGCAAAGGCGTATTAAGATATATGCTAAATTTAGAATATATAATACGTTATTTCCGTAGGTTCTGTGTTGAAATAAATTAGTATTGTAGGATTTAAATGTCTAATTCTTTCACAACTCTCTATACTTTGCATTGTATTTTGCAAAGTGGTATTAAGGTATATTCTAAATTTGCAAATACACCGGCATAATCCTTAACATAATTTTATTGCGTGCAACTAATTACTCGCAAAGAAATGGTAATAATTAAAAGACGTATTACAATTAAAATAAATTATGTGCTTTGGTAACCAGCATTTTATGTCATAATGACTTTTCGATTATATTAAATATTGCAAATTTGTGCAAAGTTTTTCGTAGTTCTACTAAAATTTTAATATTTTTCGTTACAAAACTGTAATTTTTTTCTTGGAATTTCTATTTTATTTGACACAGAATTTTCTGTAAAATAGTTTATAAATTAATTTGAAATATTAAAAATAATTATTGAATAAATTGAATAATTATCAAGTGTAAAGAAGGAATTACTCCTTATATGGTAGTTTTGCGGTAAATACGCAAACTTAAAATTCTAAAGAATAATTGAATTATAAATCTCGAAATTTACAAATTGATTCCTTTGTAGTAAAGAAACGTTTAGATCCAATACTGATTCAACCATTATTAAAGAACATGTAAAGCAAGGCATCCAAACAAGTTAGCCCGAATGTTTTAGCTAAAGAATGTATTATGAACTCTGCAATAATGAATAAGTAAATTCATAAACAAAAATGCATACAATGTGTAAATCGTATGTACATATTTATGAATATCTATGAATGTAGGTATTTAATAATGTACGTATGAATGCATGTGTGTGCATACATGTATGTATGTAGGTATGTATGTGTGTATGTATGTATGTATGTATGTATGTATGTATGTATGTATGTATGTATGTATGTATGTATGTATGTATGTATGTATGTATGTATGTATGTATGTATGTATGTATGTATGTATGTATGTATGTATGTATGTATGTATGTATGTATGTATGTATGTATGTATGTATGTATGTATGTATGTATGTATGTATGTATGTATGTATGTATGTATGTATGTATGTATGTATGTATGTATGTATGTATGTATGTATGTATGTATGTATGTATGTATGTATGTATGTATGTATGTATGTATGTATGTATGTATGTATGTATGTATGTATGTATGTATGTATGTATGTATGTATGTATGTATGTATGTATGTATGTATGTATGTATGAATGTATGTATGTCTGTATGAATGCATGTATGTGTATATGTGTATATATATATATATATGCATGTACGTATGTATGTATGTATGTATGTACGTATGTATGTATGTATGTATGTATGTATGTATGTATGTATGTATGTATGTATGTATGTATGTATGTATGTATGTATGTATGTATGTATGTATGTATGTATGTATGTATGTATGTATGTATGTATGTATGTATGTATGTATGTATGTATGTATGTATGTATGTATGTATGTATGTATGTATGTATGTATGTATGTATGTATGTATGTATGTATGTATGTATGTATGTATGTATGTATGTGCCTATGTTTTTATGTATGAATTTATGTATGTATGTATGCATATATATGTATGTTTATATGTATGCATGTATGTATGTATATTTCTATGTATGTACGTACATATGTATGTATGTATGTAAATATGCATGTATGTATATAAATATTTATTTATTTATACATGTTTGTATTTTCTTGTGTTTGTAACTTTGTATGTATGTATGTATGTATGTATGTGTGCGTTTATGTATATTTGTATGCATGTATGTATATTTATACATATTATAACGGAAGAACTTTTATTGTATATATGTCAGTACGAAATAGGCATTGCTTAAGATAGCAAAAGCAAATTAACAATGAAACCAATTTCATTTATACTGAGAACTTCGTTCTTGCAAGAATTTTCGTGTAAATGTCTTAAACCATGACGCAATATCTTTCTTTTGTTTCTTGAAATGCAACTGATGAAGGCCGACGGTAAGCTTGGCCGAAATATATTGATGAAAGAAAATTACTGGAACAATGAAAGCTGCGTTAGTCAAAACGCAGATCAGGTAATTACAATTATTCCAGGTGCGCATCAATGCAACTCCTTCAAGAAATATTTCTATAGTCTTGCACCTCATCCACTGCGCCACCAAAGCCATCGCCTACATGAAATTTTCAAGTATTCAGCAAATTATATTTTGGTCAATCTTTCCCTAAGTTGGAAACCCCGTTCGTAGCAAATCTGAGAATTACTTGATTGATGCTAAAAATCCCATCTTCTTGATGTATTGCATTTTCTACCTTATGTAGTGTTTAATTTATACTGACAAAAAATATATATATATATATATATATATATATATATATATATATATATATATGTATATTCAAACATGAAAATACTTTAATACATTCCGTATTCTCCATTGAGACGATTATCTATTAAGTGGTATTCTGATATTTTTTCTTTCAGTCGAATAGTTTACTTTAAGAACCTTGAAATATGAATATTTATTCGGCCAATATACACATCTACGATTATAAATATTTAAAAAAATATTTACAAGCACTCAATCTGTTTTCGCTTTCTAATCACTCTTACAGCAACACTATAAATATGTGCCATAATTTGTTCAAAGCTTTTATTACCATTTTAAACATTCCTGTTTATTTCTCTAAACTAACGTTCTGGACATATTTACTACATAATGACATCGTTATATTGCGCAATTCCAGTGCTGAAATAGCAGCTTGGTACACTCATGTGTAATTGTAATATAAAAAATATTTCAATGCAAATATTTTATTGTATACATGGTGCATGTTCTGTGCAGCGAACGCAGAGAATCTAAGTTGTGTATGAGTTAGCGAATATTTACGAATTTACACGAAAATATCTGATAAAATTAAGTATATTATTGTGTGTCAACAAAGATCTAATTTTACGAATAACTTCTATTTCGTTATCAAGACAGTAAAACGATCACTTTGCATATACTTAAACCAATTTCTATAAAAAGTCATGATAGGTACTCAGATACCGTCTGTTACGAAAACCTAATTTATATGCAAATGTGTACAAGGTGTTGCACACGTAGCAAAAAATTACTTCAAATAGGATCAAAAACATAAATCAAAGTCAGCATCAACCGAAGATATAATTTCATGTGCAAATTCGTTTCGTGCCTATTGGCAACTCATTAGTAGAAGCCGTTATTATGCCATTAGCCCACAATATATTTTGGTGAGGATTGTGGGGCAATTAAACTTACAATATCCTATAGGAGTTTGTAAACTTGCAATAGTAGAGCTAACTTTGCGTAAATTTTTCAACGATGCGACTTTAAAACCAACTAACTATATATGATATATATCGAACCTTTAAAATGTATTAACATTTACATGATAACAACATTATGAATACCAAATGGGTATGTGGTACCATCAATATGGTTTTCGAGTCGGTACATGATATCAACATACGCATTAATATATATTACAGTCTGATGTTGATTCAGATTAGTGAAAATGTTAAATCACTAGGTGGATTTAGATAATTCTTTGTCATAAGAAATTGGCTTTGCATAAGAAGGTATATTTTGTAAAGTTCTCAAAAGACTAATGTACTTATATTTGCTCTTTACAAATTTCAAACTAATTTTTTGCGGATGACGTAACAGCATGTAATGACAAATTCTTTTGCATATAATTCGAGCCGTTACTTTAGCAGCTTTAGATATCCGATTCCTCTTAAACTTAATTGTTAATAAAATATCATACAATAATGACATTGTGAAAGTAATCTACAAAAATTCTTTTCTTGACATGTACCCCATTTTATTATGTTTGAGAAAAGACCAATCCAAAATGAAAAATATAACTTGCAGTTCTATACCTTAGCGAATCACTTATAGTTAAAGCGATTTTGTTTTACCATTTTAGTGTTTGTACAGCTTAGCCTCACCCTGAAAACGAGACTTTCAGCGATATTTTCGTTTACAAGAGTTGCCTAATAGAAGTCAAGTAGTGAATTATTTTTTAAATACTGTGTCAGCAAAATATTTGTTGTGAAAGAAAATAATTCGATATTCCCTGCTGGTTGCCTTGTTTATATTCACGCCTATCGTAGGCTAAAGATAGGCAAAACGATTCCAGACATTGACACTGATTCTTCTAATTAGTTTTTGTTTTGCATAATAAGCGCAAATTTGAACAAGTCAGCTGGCAGGAGATGTCGATTTACTGGCCGGTTGAGAAACTAATTTGTTGACAAATGACAAAAACCGTAAAGTATTTCAAATGGATAAGAATGAGAACAAATACTTACAATCACATAGAAATGACGGTTAATCTTATTTAGATATTATATTTTACTAAAACTGTTTGATTGCATACTTTGCCTATATTTTCCCACCAATATAATGATATGATTCTTACATTTTAAATATTTTCTGCAAAAAACTACCTTTAATTAAAATATTAGAATAAAAATTTAATACTTCCACAGTTATGAATTGATTTGATCAAGAGTAAAGAATATCAACAAATTACATGTAATGCTTATTTTAGTCGCAAAATTTAAGAAAAGATTTGTTATCTTTTAATATTCTGAAAAAGATTTCCGATATTTCAATTAAGCATTTCAGAAAATTGCATGTGTTTTAGCAATGTAAATGTATTCGTTGTTTTATTTACGCCAATACCAAATGTGAACTCTTTATTATAACAATGCCATTAGAAAGACATAGAATATTATATTAACATTAATTTATTCACGTTATCATATATTTTACCAATTTAAAAATTCATTATCTTACTAGAAAATTGGAGAGTTTTGGAATCGTGAATCTGCTTGAGTTGCAGCGCTGTAACTTTCCAACCATAATTCGATTATCTCCCGTCTGGTTTAAACCTTCTTCAGTTTCGCTGAGCAAATTTGGTGTGGTTGATATACATGGCTGTTTGTTTTCTAGTATGGTATCAGCGTCAATTCTTGTTTCTTTTACCTTTTTCTTCAAACTGCGTTCAATCTGATGATCGTTGCCACCATTTTGACTTTTAATTTTATTCGTGCAATTGTTTCTGTTTTGTCGGCTATCAAAAGTAGGATGATGATGATGATGGTGAAGATGATGATGATGATGGTGATGAAGAGAATGACGATTATGAGAATACCGCCGTTGATGGTTCCGTAAATGATTCGTAATTTTTTTCCGGCACTGTAGCTTCTCAACCTCAATGTCAACGTTGTGGTGATTTGCAAGAACGTTCTGTTCAAGGTTTGTCGATGCATTCTGATTTTCAATTTGCTTTTGACAAATATGTTCCTCGTGAATATAAGAACCGTGTTTGTTAAAATATTTATTTACTCCTGCATTATTGTTTGCTCTATTAGAAGAAAATTCATCTATGCACTTACGTCGTCCTTTTTGACAAATCGCGAGATAATCCTTGCAATAGCTCAATTGTTCTTGAATAGAGAAGCGAACTTGCGGTAATTCCAATTTACAATCTGATTGACAGGTGACGTGAAGTATAAAAAATAATCTTTCTACCATTATTTCATATATATAAATTAATAAATACAGTAAACTTCAAATATTTTTTACTGTTATTTGATTTAAATATAAGCAAAACCAACTGGTGTTCCAGTGTTAATCAATTTTGATGCTTTATATTGTGTTTGTTGCGCATTGAGTAAAAGTCAGCTGAGACAGAAAAGTCAATTATGGGACGCATTCTCAAATTATCTTACCTCAATCTTTGGATAGTTTTGCTTTGTCTTCTGTTTCAAATATGATAAATTTATATATATATATATATATATATATATATATATATATATATATATATATATATATAGGCCAGTGAGATTCAGAGGGATAAAATAATGTATTATCAAATTAGATTCAGAGAGAAGGCATAATTTAAAAAAAATTACATTTAACAATATCATTTAAAATGGTACTAACTGTCTTTCGAGAGCCAAATGAAGGACCGATTATTTTTTCAATCTATAAATATTTATTATTCAATTGAAATTTGTGAAATTGAGATAAATATCAATCTCATTTTTTCTAGTCAAACATAGAACAAAGCAAAACTATCACCAGTCACACAAATTGACGTACATTGAGAATCCGGGATGATCATAATAACATAATGGCAAACTGACTTACTAGGATCAAACATCAATGCATATATAATGTATAGAATTTTAGATTTGCGACACACATTCCGATTTATGTTGCGTAAATTTTTCGGGACTTGAATATTGAATGCACAATTTCTATGCGGTCATTAAAATAACTTTCGAGTCGCTTTCACCACAAGTTTACAAAGCATGAAGCAAAGCAGTCATGCGCTGCGCGGATCTAGTTTGCAAACCGGAGATAAGTAGCAATCCCGGTGTATCTAACCAGTTGCATAATACTGTAAGAGAACTATAGTTTTCAGTTGTTTATCTGATTCTTTATATATTATATAAGCATTGGGATTTGATCCTCGTTCGTCAGCTTGCTGTCATGCCGTGATGCTGATTAAAGAAAGCCAAAACGTGTCAGTGCATTTTGCTGACTATAGTCTGCAGTGTTGTTCGATAGGTTAGCTACAATGAGATTAATATTTATATGAAGCTCGTAAATGTTATTTTAACAATTGTTATTACAACCCTCGCAGCACGTCGTTGGTTAGTTTTTTTAATATCTATCTGAATTCATTTTTATGAAAAATATGCTAATGTATTGGTTACGTATGCTGTTAATTCAAACAAGTCAATCTAGCAAGTAATCACTTAATTATACAAAAGAATAATGCTAAGGTTTTCAGCGATAAGACAAATATTAATTAGTTAAATTCTGTTTGTTGCGGAGAACAAATATATATGCAAGTATGTATAAGGTGTTGCGAACCTAGTAACAAATTAGTTCAGTTGTGACCAGAAGGATAAACCAAAGGCAGCATGAACGGAAAGTATAATCTCATGCGCATTCGTTTCGTGCTTACTGGCTACTCATCAGAAGAAGATTGTACCGTCCTATCATCACACATTCTTCACCCAAATATATAGTGGTTAAAGGGCGTAATACCGGCTCCAACTGATGAGTCGCCAGTAAGCACGGAACGAATGTGCATGAGATTATACTTTCTGTTCATCATTAAATGAGGTAAATATTTCTAGAGACCAACAGCAGTGCCACAAAACGCTTGCATTAAACACACGAGGATTATAGGAAATAATTCAATTATATATTCTTGATAAACCTTATTTCCGTACTCATATAAAATAAAAAATATCACCGGTTAAGTTCAATGCTGCACGTAAATTTATTATTCAAATTTATATATTATGGCGCGGAGAGGTTTAATTTTTGAACTGAGTCATTTTTTGCACGACGTCTGTAAATCGAGAATAAAATTGGCATATCCAAGCATCAGTAAGTCCACCAGCACATGATACTTTTTAGTAGTTAATTGTTTGTGATTGCATAAAGTTAACATTTCCGCATTTGCAATTTGAGCCTGGAAATTATTTCGCAAATACACATAGTATTCGAATGTCATAAAATCATTCTTAAATGTTATTCAATATATAGTGGCTAGCTGTATTGGTAAAATGTTGAATTAATACCCGATTTTACCTAAAACATTAATTTCAGTACATCTCAATTTTACCTGTTATTCAACTTTCTAGACAATTTTTTCTTCGTTATTGGGAAACTTAACAATATTGATTTCCAGGATTTACTGTTATTATTAAAGGACTTCTGTGCTATCACCTCCATCACATTTTCTCATTAACATAGCATTCCTTTCCAATTTTCGTTCTCTGGGGCTCCTCATCCAACAACATCATATTTTTCGAAGAAAATATTTCGTTTATCTGAATCACTGAGTCACAGCTGTTTCAAAAACTCCATTGATTCTAGAACAAAAAATACACTAGATAGATAGCAGTTAGATACTGTTTATTGCGGAGAAATAATATATGCCATATGTGCAACTGTGTGTTAGGTGTTGTGCATCAAGTAAAACATTTGTTCAAATTGGACCAGAAAAATAGACAAAAGTCAGCATGAACGAAAGTTATAATTTCCTGCTCACTTAGTTACCTGTTTACTGTCACCTCGTCGGCAAGAGCTAGTATTACGCCTCATATCCAACATATACTTAGCCGAGGAATATGGGAAAATAGGACTGTACAATCTCCTATAAGAATTTGTATACCAGCAGTAGTGAAGTTTACATCATATAAGATCTCCGATAATAAGAGTACAAAGTAAATTCTTTATATATAATATATGACGAGCCTGTGAAAAGTACCAACACTATGGTTGCCTAATGTGTACATTGTGGTATCTCTATGATTGCTGAGTCGGTAAATGTTACCAACACTATGGTTGCCCAGTCGATACATGGTACCAATAAAATGGAATAAATGATATGCTAAATTTCACCAAATTTGGGAAATAAAACTTCTTTTCAACGCCTGCTACTCCATCAGATCCATACATTCTGGCTTTATGTGAAGGTAGCTTCACTACTGCTGGCATACACATTTGTAAAGAGAATTGTATCGTCCAATTGTCCCTCATTCTTTACCAAAGATATAGTGGGTTTAGCAAGTGATACCGACTCCTACTGATGAGTCGTCAGAAAGCACGTAACGAATGTGCACATGATAGTATACCTGTTGTTCATGCTGACTTTAGTTTATCCTTCGAGTCTTATGTGAACTAATTTGTTACTTGGTGCGCAACAGCTAATAAAATATTACACTGGGTAGATCTTCATTGTTTGACTACTACGCTAACGAAATTATAGTCAGTGCCTGCAATTAAAATAGACTTTCGACTAGTACCCAAACGTTAATTAGTTAATATGCTTTTAAAATACTTTATTATTAACACAATAATAATTAATATATTTGTCGTATAATTGAACACATTAATTGGTTTCTTTAGCGGTGTGCATTTTAACCAATTTACCGACAGAACTAATCAACAGAAATAAAAATAAAATTATTGCTTCTATAATCGCACATAGCAATAAATATTTAGATGGCTTATATTTGGCATAATGAAACCAGGTTAATGTGACTATGCCTAAATTTTATAACCATCAGATTGTGCGGATGACGAATGCGGTCATAATATGAAGAACTGTCGCATTATGTACCAACATTTAACATTATAAACTAAGCATTGTATAATGTAGAAGACTAAATCATCCAGTAGAACAGTTTCCTCCTTATAGGGAACTCATCACGTATTATACAAAATTTGCCACTGAGCCACACTGCCGTTCACTAAACATAGTTTTCAGCTATATACTAACTAATGCTTTATGGAGAGTTTTTCCTATAGGTGGATTCTATATGACATTCGTTTAGTCAAAAAGTTCAAACTAGCAATCCTCAATTAATCATTATAGAACATACAGCACACTATATGAGGAAGTGATATTGAATTGAAAATTTATATATCTATATGTGTATTTAAAGTTAGTATAGTGTCTGTTCTATAATAACAGATTGAGGATGGTTAGTTGGAACTTTGGATCTAAATGGATACCAACTAGGCTCCTCCTAATGGAAAGGTTAACTAGCAAATATTATTTAGTATATAACTGAAAAAATGTTTGGAGTGTGAGGCAGTGTGGCTCAGTGGTTAGAGCACCAGATTACATAAATAACAGTTAAATATTGTTTGTTGAGGAGAACTAATATATATGCAAATATGTATTAGGTGTTGCGAACCTAGTAGCATATATAGTTGAGTTCTGACCAGAAGGATAAACCAAAGACAGCATGAACGGAAAGTTATATCTCATGCACATTCGTTTCGTGCTTACTGGCGACTCATCAGTAGGAGCCGGTAATGCGCACTTTAAACACTATATATATTTGTGTGAGTAATGTTGGATGATTGGACGGTACAATGCGTGTAAGTCGCATTTTCGAGATTTTATATGATGTTAGCTTCACTACTATAGGTTTACACATTCGTCTAGGAGATTGCACCGTCCTATTATCCCACATTCTTGTCCAAAATATATAATGGTTAAAGGGCGTAATACCGGCTCCTACTGATGAGTCGCCAGTAAGCACGAAACGAATGTGCATGAGATTATACTTTCCGTTCATGCTGCCTTTGGTTTATCCTTCTGGTCACAACTGAACTAATTTGTTACTAGGTTCGCAAACCTAATACATACTTGCATATATATTAGTTCTTCGCAACAAACAGTATTTAACTGTAATATATTGAATTGAATGATGTCATGCTTACCGCGAAATGTGATAACTGATATCGATGAAGGCCAGAGTGTATGGTTTAACTGGAGTAACAGGTGTTCGGAAATTGTTGTAATTCTCAATTTGGGTGAACTTTAGCATAAATTTATATCCATCAGGTTGGTATCATGTACCGACTCGGAAACCATAGTGTTAGTATCCGGTACTCATCGATTTCAAAAAAGGTATCAGTTACTAACACAATAGCCATAGTGTTAGTATCCTTTACAGGTCACAATTGAACTAATTTGTTACGAGATTCCATAGCAGACGTGCCAAGTTCGAGCCCTGTTCGCGGCAACTGTGGACATTACGTGATGAGTTTTCAATAAGTTATAAATCGGTCTTTTGGATGAATTTGCAAGTATATATTAGGTGTTGCGAACCTAGTAACAAATTAACACAGTTGTGACCAGAAGGATTAACCACAGACAGCATGAACGGAAAGTATAATCTCATGCACATTCGTTTCCTGCTTACTGGCGACTTATCAGAAGAAGCCGGTATTACACACTTTAACCACCATATATTCTGGTTCGGAATATGGGATAACAGGACGGTACTGTCCTTTGGTTTATCCTTCTGGTCACAAGTGAACTAATTTGTTACTAGGTTCGCAACAACTAATACAAACATGCATATATATTAATTCTCCGCAACAAACAGTATTTAACTATTGTATGAATTGTCTTTTCTACACTATACAATGCTTAGTTCATACCGACAATTTTATGTACGTAATGGGTCAGATAATTTTATCAAGATTGAATATTTGATAAGTAAGTAAGGATAAAACCACTTTGCATATATAACATATCGAAATTAAAATATGCAGCTATTACTAACAGTCTTCTCACAGATATTTTAACTGATTGAAAGTGTCTCTTGCATTAATTTGATGCAATCATAATCATAACAGTTTGTGCCGAATTTTTCACATATACATAAGTTATACAATATAACAACCATTGTTGGTATAAGCAGTTATTTTATGTATTGCTTTTAGTCAGCTTATATCGTGGTCGACAAAATTTGCAAATTAACTTGTATTATGCATTACAAAATTGATTATAATGGCAAAATTTAGTCTTGATTCATGCCTTTCATATCTACAAATAGTATAAAAAAGCACATTAAACGTCAAGAGGTCAGATTATTCAAACGCTAATTATTATTAACATTATTTAAAGAACAACGGAGGCTAAAGCCATTAAGCTTCTTCTTCTAACTGTTGGCTATGTTGAATATAACAAGTTATAAAGGATAATTGATTACATTTCTAATTTATATCGATATTACGTAGCTGTAGACTAAGTTACGAGATAAGTTATTGCATTAAATTTAACAATAGTAATATAGAACAACTTTGATTTAAATAAATTTACGGACTTTAGTTAATAGGAATCTGCGTTTATTAATTTTTGGCCATTGCACAATTAAAAACAATCCCACGTGCTGACGAATGTCTATGACCAGCCTCAGAACATGACATCAAACTGACTAACATTAATGAAAGCGCAACCTGTATCGTGTATTGGAAAATAAATGTAAACTTTCATCCTAGTAATCTACAATTTAATTTGAATTAGCAGAATTTCCGCGGAAAAATTGAAAAAATGTCCCCATTATTTAAAGTTGTGATTTGAATTGAGAAACAAATCATGCATCGAAATAGAAATGTATTGAAATTTGTTTAAATAGGCATTTATTAGGGCGACGGATGATCATTTCACTGTTATGCAACTGTTGCTTATATGTAGACCAGAAAATATATATTTAATATATGTTGGTATGCGGATTTCTGCAGAGTTAACCGTCATCGAGTTTTTTCTTTCTTAAAACTAGCTCCACCTTAATATACTAATTGTGCCTACCAATATAAGAAAGATTTTCTTTCAAAATATCATGATTAGCCATGATTATATGACATACATTATTAAAATTTTAATCAAATTATTTTCGTAGTTTTGATCATAAAAACCTAACAAAGTTTCATAATATTTAATTATATATTAATAATGTCCGAGGCTTGGCTGCTACTTCCAGCAATCGTCTGAGAAATTCATTTTAAATTTTGCGCTTCTGCGTGAAATTCTATTATATTCTCATCGGTCATAAAGACAGCCGTTGCAATGTTCACGGCCTCAAAGTTTGACATAATATATATATATATATATATATATATATATATATATATATATATATATATATATATATATAAGAGGCTCGAAAAAATAATCACAAACATATTTATAGACAATACAGTTAAAAAATAATTGATTGCGTGGGTAGTGGTAACAATTCTTTAAATCAGGTTTGCAACTTGAAGTAAACACCAATCACATTCTATTTAACCAGTCGTCGAAAAACATAACAAAACTATCGCCAGTCGCGACGCACTGACGCGTTTTGACCTTACATGATCATCATCAGAGTACGACGGCAAATGGACTAGCGAGAGTCAAACTGTATTGCATATACATGGAAAGTAAAATTAGATATGCGGCTCTCACATCTAGTAGTCTTACAAAAATTGTACGTGACTGGAATTGTCGGCTGCACAATTTCTATGCAGTCACGTACATTATCTGTTTGTAGCCAACACAATTAAACAATAATTGATTGCATGGGTGGTTGTAACAATTTTTTAAATCAAGTTTGCGAGCATGAAGTAAACACCAATCCCACAGTATTTAACCATTCGTCGAAAAACAAAACCGTCGTACTCTGATGATGATCATGGAAGGTCGAATCGTGTCAGTGCGTTGCGACTGGCGGTAGTTTTGTTTTGTTGTTCAACGACTGGTTAAATACAATGGGATTGGTATTTACTTCAAGCTCGTAAACCTGGTTTAAAGAAATGAGCATCTCCCTCAAAAATTATTTAAAACGGATGCAGCTCCTGCTAAAAGGTGAACGAATTGTGAACATTTATTTCTCCTAATTCACTCTATCAATAGCAATAAACATTCTGTTCTTTAAAAGATGAAGTTAAATTGTTTTGGAAATTTTTTTGGTAAGATTTCGCCAAAACTATTATAAATAACCTGGATTACACAAAAAGCTAAATATAATGCTTATTTAATATGGCTCTCTAAACGAAAAATGCAAGATTTTTTAGGTATTGTTTGATATTACACGTGCGGAACGTTTGAGGTTTTTAGTGTGTCTAGTCATGTGACCTATTTTCTAGATGTACGACATCTAGACTTTCGCTTAGTGTCATATAACTGCCTATCTGAGCTAAGCTTGGCATCTGTCTGAGGCAATTGTGCATATTTGCTTATCCAGAATATGGTTATTGTGGTTTTGCATTATCCGGGTGTAAGGGTTTTGCAGTAAATACAAAGATTCTGTTTCTTGACAAACCCGTAATTGGTCTTTGATTTATAGCACATCTTTTTCTTGCTAGTTCTCTAGTTCATCTGACATTATTGTTTCCTCTATTGATGCTAATGTCAAATGTGGAGTTGGTTTTGTTTCTGAATATACAGGCTGCTTCTCCTTTATTCGCGGCCAGTCAAATGGTCTATTATATTGATGAAAGTTTTGAACATTCAAAACGTGTTTGCGCTGTCTGATACACGGTGTCTCATAATTTTTTTAAGAACTCTTTGAACCGCGCATTATATGTCCAATTGGTGCCCTGTTCGGATCATGTGATCAATAATTGATGACTTGCTGGATGGTTTTACTCCTTTCGGGATTAGTTTTTATGGCTGACGTTGATAGGTACTATTGATTAGCTGCTTCTAATTTATTTCAGTATATGTGCTACCGTATATAATTTACTAATTTTGAACAATAAGAGATTTGGTGAACGAAGATCGTTTATATTTAGCATTTAGCAACATTACTCTTTGTGTGTTGAATGCGATATTAACGTGACATTGTTAAAGTTTGTTCTCGTTATATGGTTTATCGTTCTAAAATAAGAACTCACCTTCCCCAATCTGTCATTATAAAACAGACATCGCACAAAATGGGAAGATGGTATTCAATTAGAAATTGGTTTGATCAATTGAAAATGAGTTGTGTGGGTGCTGATAAAAATTACTATAATTAAGTTTGCGATCTTGATACGAACAACTAAACCATTATGTACATACATTAATTATGTATTATATTGTAAAGAAATGACAATTTATCCAGTAGACTGATTTCGTCCAAATTGAGAACTCTTCATGTACTGTCCTGAATTTGCCGCAGGCAGGGCTCGAACCTGAATAAGTCGATTTCGGAATCTGTTGCTCTCAGCACAGAGCGACCATGCTGCATACTACACACAATTTGCAGTTATTATAACTAAGGTTCCTCCTTTAGCGTTTCCTATAGGTAGAGCCTATATAGCGTTTCTTTAGCCCTAAAATTCCAACTAACAATTCCCAATCTTTCATTATAGCACAGATATCACGATACATGGGGAAGTGGTATTGAATTGACCAGTTACAAAATTAAACGAACATTAGTTGCGCTGGCGTTGAATAAAAATAACTTTTAATCAAGGCTGCATTCTCTCGGGATAAACACCTGACCCATTATGTACATAGATTTGTCAATGTAAAATACGTATTGTGTAATGTGGAAAATGAAATTTATCCAATAGACAGGTTTCGTGATTGTTGGGAACTAATCACGTGCTGTTCAGAATTTGCCGCGGACAGGACTATAACTTGGTTAGAGCAATAAATTTCGAAGCAGACGGCAAATTATGGATGGTACGAGATGAGTTTCCAATAAGTTCGGGACCAGTCTACTGGATGAATTGTCTTTTCTACGTTATAAAATGCTACGTTTAAAGTAGAAAATTTATGTACATAACGGGAAAGGTATTTCTATCAAGATCGCAAACATGATTTAAATAATTTTTAGTATCGCTCGCGCAACCAATATTCATTTACTTATATAAATGTTAAAAATCATGTAGGAGTTCTGTGATTCTTTGATCCATTATGAACTAAAAACCCAGCTAGTCCAAGATTAATAGCAAAAGTCATTCGCAATATTTAAGA
This sequence comes from Eudiplozoon nipponicum, assembly GCA_029291075.1. Classification (NCBI taxonomy): domain Eukaryota; kingdom Metazoa; phylum Platyhelminthes; class Monogenea; order Mazocraeidea; family Diplozoidae; genus Eudiplozoon; species Eudiplozoon nipponicum. The sequence goes on along the minus strand of JAQBSW010004465.1, from coordinate 6,576 downwards.
CCTGATTAATAAATGTTTTAGTGCGACAATCTTTCAATTCCACTAGACATTGAAAATTAGCGTGCTTTTCGATTAAATCGTTTCGAAATAGGTTTCAACATTATTTTAAAATAATCATTATTATTGAAAATCGTGGACAATGCCTTCAGGTATAATGCATATGGGAAATGTATTAGAAACACGCCTACGTTTCTAATGTTGACACTATTCCTTTTTTCCTATATGTATCATAAGATCATGATATAAACAGCGAAACCTCAAGTTTTTAATTATTTAAGTCGGGCATAATTTAGAAAAATTGCACAGAAAAATTAAAATTAAAGGTTAAAATACAGATGTTTGGCTCATTTTGCATTGATTGTGTGCTGTCATATAAGTGGTAGTTGAAATCGCGATAATCCTCAATATATTTTGTTTAGCAATTAATGGTGCATAATAAAACCGTCAAATCAGACATTATGTATAAGCATTGAACAATGTAAGTAACAAAAACACGATAATTTTGTTTCTATTTATCACAATAATAGGAATTTAAAATTAATTTTGCAATAGATCCTGCATCTCGTCTAAACATGGGATTGTTTTTCGCCTCAGTATCTTGGTACTTCCTATCGAAATTGTCTATACGTGAACTGAGCACAGATTAAACCTCAGTTTCTTCTTTACTATCCAACTGAAGGTGATATAATGAAATGTGTATGTCCACTGTAGTAACACGAAATAAATGCCTGCGCGATCTTTTGATCAATGCCAACCAAATTGATATATAGGAATTGTGATTTACGAAATAATGTCGAGATGACCTCTGCATGATTGTCTCCAAAATTTAAATGCTCTTTCCATAATACGATAATATATAAAAGTAGATTATTAAAGCTTAATGGTATCAATACTTAAACTAGTTAAATACTGTTTGGTGCGGAGAACTAATATATATGCAAGTATGTATTAGGTGTTGCGAACCTAGTAACAAATTAGTTCAGTTGTGACCAGAAGGATAAACCAAAGGCAGCATGAACGGAAAGTATAATCTCATGCACATTCGTTTCGTGCTTACTGGCGACTCATCAGTAGGAGCCGGTATTACGCCCTTTAACCACTATATATTTTGGTCAAGAATGTGTACCGTCCTATTATCCCACATTCTTGACCAAAATATATAGTGGTTAAAGGGCGTAATACCGGCTCCTACTGATGAGTCGCCAGTAAGCACGAAACGAATGTGCATGAGATTATACTTTCCGTTCATGCTGCCTTTGGTTTATCCTTCTGGTCACAACTGAACTAATATGTTACTAGGTTCGCAACACCTAATATATGCTTACTTAAACTAGTAATTTGCTCCGATGAGATATCGCAAGATAAGGAAAGAAAGTTTATCTTAGTAGCCGTTCATTGTTTCGAAAGAATGAAGAGCTTGGTGATTGGTCACTTTAAGACAATTTCCTTTGAACTAATAAATAATGCTAAGTTAATTTTTTTCCTAAAATCAATCTGCTGATAGCAGACGTGGATTTTTGGGTGTCAAGATTTACCTTTAAACAGTGGCATTTAAAATGTTTACAATAAAAAAACTTAGATCTTACTTATTGCATTTAGTAAAATAAACATTAAACCAGGCCAAATTTATATTTTATGGGGTAATGGTTATTTGATTTCGTAATAAAACAACAATAATTAGTGTGTAACAATTTTCAAATGCAGGTTTGTAAATAATTCAACAAAGGTGAGTTAAAACGTACAAATTCTGGCGTTAAAATAACATTGTACTAATTTTGTGGAAGACGGGAAAATCTGGAGTATTAAAAACAACAAAACTGTTCGAATAAGAAATTTACTGACTGCAAAATTATCAGTAAATATTTTATTGAGAATAATAGTAGGCAGCTGAAAAACCTAATGGAATAACATTTCTTTTATCTGTTGTAAATTTATTTGATAATACGTTTAGTATTTTGAAAATATAATGAAATAAATGTTATATTTATAAGATTTGGTTCCCTTAAAATGTCAATTACAATCAAACAATCGTGTCTTCCGGGTACATTTAAAATTTATTTATAAATATACTAAACAAAAAATCTGTGAATTTCAAGTTAACAAATGAAATAAATTTATAATGAGCAGTTTAGATGGAATTTTAAACAAATAACAGTCAACAATGTAGAAGCAGTTGGGTTAAATAGGCATATTTAATCAATTTTGATGAAATCAATAGGAGCTTTGGAAAGAACACAATAAATAACGTGTACCATTCATTTATGATCACGTATATTTTAGCAGCTATTAAATGAAGTAAGACACTTTTTATTAATCTTTTAAAATTCCAAACTAAATCTATTGGTATTTAAAATAAATTTTGGTAGCTGGATATATTTACCAACCCCATTGTATTTGACCACTCGCAAAAAAAGCAAGACTACCGTCAGTCAGATGTTCTGACGATAGCTTGTCTATGATTTTTGAGCAGTTAACTTCAATGTGATTGGTGTTTATATTAAACTTGCAAACGTTATATAAAGAAATGTTATCACCAACTGCGCAATCAATAAGTGTTAAATAGTGTAACCTATACCCATGTAGCGAAAACTGCAAAAAATAATGTTCGTCACTGAATGGGAATTGTGCGGTCGGTATTTCTACTCAAGTAATATGTATGCGAGACTACCTGAAGTTAGAGTCACATATCTAATTTTCTTTTTCTTAAATACGCATTGCGAATGGATCCACGTTAATCTGTTTAACGTCGTGGTTTGATGATGAACATAGAATGGCGAAATGCACTAGTTCGTTTGTGTAAAGGTCGTTATTCTTTGTTGGGCTACTAATTAAACACAATGGGATTTGTTTTTATATCAAACTCGCAAACTTGATTTAAAGAATTGTTATCAATCAATGATTGCTTAACTGTACATCTTTCCCTGTTCTTTAAAAACGTTAAAAATAATTGTGATTGACGTTACGTGATTACTAGACATTTAGTAAATACACCAAATTTCGTAAATTATTCAAATCATATTTACAATTAAGTTAACCAGTCTCAGTTTGGATCGTTTCCATGCTGTCTTAAAATTGGGCTTGTCTGCCATTTTTTACATGAATATGCAATTATCTTGATGGACAGCGTTTAGTGGTGCGGCCAGCGAGATAACACGTTAGGCATTTAATTTAGCCAGACTTAAAAATTTCTTAAGATTAATTTCAAGTAGAAAGTACTGATGTCAATTAATTTTTATCTAACATTAAGATTAATTTTTAAAATAAAATTTTAACTATGAGACACAAAAAATTAGTATCCTTAGGAACCGAAATGATAAGAGCTTTCAACATATTTCAGAATAAAAACTGAAACTGATAAAAAAATTAATTATTATATATTTTTCATTTTTATTTCATTTTATCAATAGACATTTTCCAGCCTAAATCTAGCTTCGTGATAATAAAAAAATTAGTTATATAAATATGTTTTCGCCTTTATAATTTAAATAAAACAAAATCAGTAGCAGTAGAGTGTATTAAACTTTGTGATAAAATATGTCATTTTAAAATATTAACTTGTTTTATTTTTTCAGTTATGCAAATTTGTTTGACTAGTCGTCATTAGTTGATTTTTTGAAGTTTGTTACTGAAATTGTATGAGCAGAAGTTATTGAACTTTCAAAATGTAATATAAATAAATAAAAAATTGAAGTTTCCATTAAGTTAACCGACATCATTAAAACAGATTAATGATATTTCCTTGAGGGTAAGTATTCCTCTCCTATGTCAAACCAGGCTTGGCATAGTTCTTATTTTTATATTCTTTGAAAAACGGCTATTTGCCATGAAAAAATATTATTTCTATTTTCCAATGCCGCGTTTTGCGTATGCGGGTTGTAGGATTGCACTAACAGTTTCACAAATATTCAATTGATTATAATTTCCATTTCCTTTTTGTCTTCGATCGGGCTGGGTTTGTATTCGTCCCTGTGTCTCGAAGGGTTCAGCATCATTCATAATAACCAATGGAAATGTGGTTCTAATACATCTTTGTTTAAAGGCGACCTTTCGGAGCCTACATTCTAGCAGCATCCTCAGGTAACTATACACAGTACAATACTCACAAAAGCAGATTTAAGCAAATGTGGTAACCTCGTTCCGAAACCGTTCTATTTATATTTTATTTTTTTGACTCACCAATGGTTTTAAACATAGAATTTGTCTCAGTAACTAAACTCAATATATGCATATGCCTAGCGCACATGAAAACCCTCACTCAACAACTATATATATATATATATATATCTACAACTATTTGCAATTAGCAGAGAAATCCTTTCCTCAGTATAATTGCAATTATCTCAAATTCTCGGTATACATAATCTAATCTCGTATGCAGAATGTTGTGGGGAAGAGAGAAAGTATCGAACATTTTTGTTATAGCTGTACTTGCTACATATAAATATATATATATATATATATATATATATATATATATATATATATATATATATTCATATATATAAAGACAATTGTTAGCTGTTAACCAGGAATATTTTTTATTATTATTATTCATTTATTACGATATTCACACATTATATAAATTTATCAAATAGATATATATATTATGTATAAAACAAATATATATATAAATATAAGCAACAGTGTTAGTCAAATATCTCTAATCCTAAATATATATTTAATAATTTTTTCTCTATTTTTATGTGATAACAATCTGAATATTAATTTATTATTACGATATTTATACCACCTTAATTAATATGTACCATATATATATATATATATATATATATATATATATATATATATATATATATATATATATATATATATATCATTAATTGTTATTTTTTCCTCCTATTTAATTATTTAATCTAATTATTTATTTATTATTCCAATATTTATACCACCTTAAATATATAGACATATATATGTAAATGTTAATATATATAATTTGATTAATGTGAACATATGCACCATATATATTATGTATAAAGGATAAATCTATCTGGGAATAGACCTATCTATTTATATATTCATCTTTATCCTATATTTTGGCTTTCTCTTTAAAAGACACTTGTTATTTGTTAACCATGAATATTTTTAAAAGAGGAACTCAAAATGTGGGAGATATAGATAGATCTATCCTTAGATAGAATTATTCGATATACATAATATATGGTACATATACGCACAATAATCAGTTTATATTAACTAACATTTACATATATATATATATATATATATATATATATATATATATATATATATATATATATATATATATTTCTAGATATTTAAGGTGGTATACATATTGGAATAATAAATAAATAGTTACATTGTACATTTAAATAAATGGAATAAATAACAATTTATGATATATATAATGATATAATGATATAATTATATATATTTAGCATTCTCTTCTCAAATATCTACTAATGAACATAGCTTTTATATATAAATTGGAAAGGAAAATAAGATAGAAATATGTGGACAAAGAGAGATTGTGAAAACGGAAACCAATCAATTGCGTGCGTCACATCCAGTTCAAGGTCAATGCATGTACATGCTTCTTCTGTTTGCATAAATCCGGCTGCAATTTGTTTATCCATAAGGCTTCGTATGTGGCTACCTCCCTTTTGTTTTTGCATTTAGTAATTACTTTGAATGCTACGTCTGGAGAACATACGTGCGATGTTTCGATGATGTGTTGCGCAATATAAGGGTGTTGCGATATTACATTTAGATATATACGTATATAGGTATAATGATTTATTTTAGTTATATGACCATATATTCTTATGCAATTATTTCTGAAATTCACTCTCTTTCTACTTAGGGAACTTGTTTTACCATATTTGGTGTAATTTGTTACTAGGTGCGCAATACCTCATACGCCATTGTATACATTAGTTCCCGGCATAAAATAAAATAGTATTTAACATTCAATTTTTTGGTTTTATCAGTTTTGAATTTTTAACTTTGATTACCGTGACATAATAACAATACAGTTAGTACAGAAATTTTCGATAATTTCTCTCTCCCCTAAAACATTCTGCACACGAGATGAGATTAGGTATTCTGGGAATTTGAAAAAACTTCAATTATACTGAGGTACGATTGGTTCGTTAATCGCAAGTAGATGCTGATATATATATATATATATATATATATATATATATATATATAGCGATATATATATATATATATATATATATAGTTTTTGAGTAAGGGTTTTCATGTGCGCTAGCAATAGTTACTGAGACAAATTCTACGTTTAAAAACATTGGTGAATCAATAAAAAATATAAAAATCGTACGGTTTCGGAATGAGTTAACCAAATTTGCTTAACTCTGCTATTGTGATTATTGTGCTGTATATAGTTGCCTGGGATTGGTGCTGGCAATTACGAACCGAAACGTCGCCCGTAAACAAAGATGTGATAGAACCGCATTTCCATTGGTTAGTATGAACGATGTTGAAGCCTTCGGAAGAAAGGGATGAATACATGCCCAGTCCGATCGAAGACAAAAAGGAAATGGATATTGAGCAATACGTAACTGAACGAAGTAC